>ML793594.1:128029-138418 GCA_009831015.1 Picea engelmannii
ACTTGATTGGCTTCATTGGCATTTTTGTATTATTTGATTTAACAAAATTATCAGTAGCATAGGGTAGGTAGTAGAATGTGAATAAGCTCAGCATTCTGAGCATCTCTTTTTCAGCAGTGTTTAGCTTAATTTGGTTTCAGTTGCAAGATCAAAACAGGTATAGGTTGCATAATGAGATTTTGGGATCAACCCAATGGATAAAACACTGGTCTGCATGTTCAGAGTTCAATGGTTCTTGACACCTCCTGAAAGAGCAGCCATCCCCAGGTGGAGCCTATGTTGGGGTCCTATAATTATAGGCAACTTGATTCTTCGACTGTGGATTTGGCATTTCCCCTGTGATGAAGAATTCTGGCTCGGTTGACCCCCTTTTTTCCCCTCCATCCATTTTTCCCGATCCTCCATCATCCTGTTGCATCTTTCATTCTCCGTTGCGCCTTCACTCCCTTGTCTTTTCGACTCATTGAGTACGCCTCACCTGCCTTCCATCCATGAATAAATGGACTTAGGATAATGAACGAATAATGTTAAAGGGTTAGTGACATTCTCTAATACTTGTTAGCCTAACAAAGTTGTTTTGATAGGATAGTTTAAAATGAAATAATTGTTAGACTAACTATTAATTAATTAAGGATTAATTAATTAATAATTAGTTAGTTTAATAAGTAGGTTAGTTTTAAATTAAATAAAACAATTAAAACAATATAAAAAACAAAAATATATAACAAAAAGTAGTAAAACAAATTTAAAATAAAAAACAAAATATAATAAATATATATTAAAACATTAAATAATATAAAAACAAATTATATAAAACAAAATATTAAAAAATTTAAAACAAACAAAAAATAAACAAAATAAAACATATAATAAACAAAACTATATTAAAACAAAACATAACAAAACAAATTTAAAAAACAAAAAAAACAAAAAAACAAACATAGAAAACAATAAAACTAAAACTAAAATGAAATAAAATTAAAACTTAAAGAACTACCCTAAGTCCTACCGCCCACGCATACCTTCACACATCAATCATAAACCAAATCTACCCTAATTCTAGCCACCCCCCTACCTCAACGCACACATCAAAGCCCGTATCATATCAAAACAAATCTACGACCCTTAAAAATTCTGGATCCCCCCTCACCATCCAGACTTTAACGAGGGGGGGGGGGTCCGGAATGAGGTATTTTTCCAATACCACCCTCCATCCACGTGTTTCCTCCCTATTCCAGTGAACTCCCCCCTCCCCAAAACTGCTTACCATTTTATGGGGGGTCCGGAATACCACCAATCACGAAAAAAACCGCTTTTTCAATTTTTTGTCTATTTTTCACCTGTTCAGCATGTCTTCGTCCGAAGCAGTTTCCAGGAAGAATAATTTGAATTTTGAAAACCTGAGAGAGGTTTATCTCCATAACTAGATGAATAACACAAACCTCTCTCATTTTTTTCACAGGTGCCACGAGCAAGGATAATCGAAGCCATCTTCGAGGCCCTTTTTTCGGATTTTCGGTTTTCCTGTTACAGTCCCGATCTTGCAGGAGCTGTTACGGCTAGCTGGAGGAAAATTTTGCGAAACCATAGAATTTTTTTGTACAAAACATGCCCATATACAATAACCTACTTCCGTTTTTTCCCAGGTGTCATCAATGAAGAGAAACACACGTCTGTTCGGACCCCTTTTTCGCAGAAAACCGGTCCTTCTTTCATGGCAGACAGTTCCAAATTTTGTGGGATTGGTGGCTATTTTTGGCTGAGGCGGTTACAACCGACTCTCAAAACTTATTGGGGGATCTCCCCTATTTATTCAGAGATTATTTTTAATGTAAGTGTTATTGATTTCATGCTGAGGTAGGCTGGGAGCACTGTAACTTCTATCAGAGATTTTCCAGAAATATAAAGAAACGTTTTACAGGATTCCTATATGTTAGCTATTGGTGAAGTTTTTCCCTCGTCGTTGAATGTGTATCTGCCTTTACAGGATTTATCTATGCATATTCTGTTTTCTGACTTTTGAAAAATCTAAATGTTTGTCTTCTGATATTGTGGTGAAGAAATTATTAAATGCTTCTTTACTGTGATTGATAATCTCACATTTTATGCTAATCCATCACTTATTCCCAAAGAATCCAATAGTTGCATTATCTCTCCCTGCGAAAAGACTTCTTATAAACTTTTGTTTGATCTCTATCTTTATGAATAGAGCCCATAGCCCAATGGTCTTCTTTTGTTGTCTCAACCAGAAAACTCCAAGAACATATCCTATTCTGCATAGCTAGCCTAATATCCTCTTCCAACAAAGTTATATCAGACAGAGAGATCCCTCTCTGAGTCTCAGAGGGCTAGATCCTTGACTCGAAGCGGTTTTGATGTTGCCTCTGTGACTGCCTCCGCAGCCTTGGGCAAATTACAGAGTGCTAACACTTATAATGCCAGCCAGCAACAAGTCAACAATCTTAACTGCTTTTCGAGCTTTCCTCAAATAAATATAACTGATATAGAACATCAGCAAGCCCTGAAGGAAGCAACCAGAGCAGCAAGATTAGCAATAATTAACAACTTGGACTAGGAGTCATGAGAAAATCTTAAAAATCAAGAAGTCCAAGTATACCAGAGAAAGAACCCAAAGCAACTTGCCATTGATCAGCCAAAATCTCCTGAGATTCTTCCTCCCAAGACATCCAAAGCTGATAAAATTACCCTTGATTTTGATTTTGAAGGAGCTTTGTCGAAGATGAATGTGAACGTTCCCTTAAAAGAAGCAGTTAAGATCCCTTCTATTAAAGAGTGCTTTAATACCTTCTTTTCGGGAATGGCTGAGCCTATGGACCCCCCGATTATGCTACAAACTGACCATTTCAGGTTTCAATATGGTGAAAATCCACCTTTATTCATGACTCTTATGATGAACAATAAATACCTTAACAATTGCATGCTGGATACAGGCATTGGTGAAAATATGATGTCTCTTAAAGTCATGCAACAAATGGGCCTAAAGGTAACCAGGCCTTACAGAAATGTGTGTGGATTTGAATCCAAAGAAATACCCACACATGGTGTAGTCGAAAATGTCGAAGTGTAGTTGAAGGAATTCCCCGAGAAGATCATCCACATAGATATTATAGTTGTTGATGTCCCGGACGTGTGGGGAATGATGTTGTCTAGGAAGTTTGATTCAATGATAGGCGGGTCCCTTGAAATGGATCTCACCTTTTTGCGGTTGCCTTTGAAAGATGGAACAACTAGACGTTTACTCAATGTGCCGACAACTGGAAACCATGTACAAGATGTCGTTCCTTTTGTAAATGAAGCGCAGAAAGATGTGATACAAACTCTTCAAGAATATTCTCCAGAAGATATGCCATTTGCTATAGAAGAAGACTTTGACCAGATTGAGTGGCCCAAGAAAGAGGAATATTAGCAACTCCTAGATCAGTTTCAGAACAAAGAGGTAGGGACGATGAAGATACTAAAAAGAAAAAAGGATGAAGAAGACGTGCAAATCCATTCGTCCCAATAGGAAGTCTTTACACTAGAGGCCCACACACCTCCCTTAGTACAGTACACCAGGGTTTTTCAAGGAACAACCAAACACAAGATCCAAAAATACAAGGAGGGGGAGTTGGTATGGATGTGGGATACTCAGAAAGGAGAGCCAACTAATGTAAAAGGAAGTACACAATCATGGCTCAAACCTTTCAAGGTCGGGATGGAATCAGTGGATAACTCGTACTACTTGTCCACCTTGGAAGGAAGAAGGCGCCCATTACCCATTAGCGGACGCCTCCTCAAACCCCACCAAGGTGGTGGGACATGACTGTACAGGTAAGTATGAGTAGGTAGGCATTTTCCATGTATTATACCAATCTGCATTTCATGTTTGTTTCCTCATATGCATTTTGATTGATTTATTTGATATGTATACATGTTATATTTTGTGGGGTGGAAATACCACCCCATCTTTGTTGCTAATGCATCTTTTTGAGTGTGAGCAGGTCTGCAGGTTTATGCTAGAGATGCTGAGGTTCTCATGCGCTCTACGGTGAGCACATGTCCCCGAGTTGGAGCCAGATGTTATCCCCATTTTCTAGGGATAACTAGGAGATCATGTCTCGAGGCCCACAGGTCCTAGACATGGAGTACCGAGAGCAGGATTGACCTGAGCATGGCCTTGGAGGGCCCATTCTTCTTCTTCTTCTCTAGAATTGTCCTGTCAGCAGCCGCAACATCCATCACCATCGTCTTGGACTTGCATCAGAGAAGACTCTTGCTCCATGAGGTAATTAGTCCAGGTATCATGGTATGTGTCATGTTTGATCGTTATAACTTTCAGATATATGCATCAGGTTCCTTACATTTCTGACAACTTCTTGGATCTTACACTAACCCACTTGACCATTGTTTGGGGGGTTAACAGGGTGCCCTAGCAAGCTTGTATCCATGGGTTTTTGTTAGCCACCAAGGGGGATTTGAAGAGCCATCATCCACTCCCACCATATTATCATTTTACATCTTATCTCCCATACATCCATCCCATTCCCCTAGTCCGGGCATTAGGATGACCTATTTGAGGGGTTACACTTTGTCCTGTGGCAAGAAGGGGCTAAAGGCCCAGGAGGTAAAAGCAGCTGGTAAAAGGTAAAAGCCATAGGAAATGAAACCTAGAGATGCCTCGCCCAGGGATCCCCGAGAAGGAAATAAAAGGCCTCTCGATAAGAAACAAAGGGGACCTGAAGAAAAATAATAAAACAATACCTAAACAAGAGGATGGGAGGTCTCATCATGAGCCGACCCATTATGTTCATAGGTATCTAGCAGTATGACGTTGCCATTATCTGGTCACCATGCCAGGGCAATGACCCTTGGTTGCATGGCCAAGGGAAAGGGGGTCTCATCACAAGACAGCCTTATCATTTCTATGAAAATACTCGTGGGTAACATTGTCAGCTCTGGTCAACACGCCAAGGCAGTGTCCTTTGGTCAGACCTTGAAGCAAAAAGAAAGAAAAAATTAATAAATAAAAGAAAGAACAAAGGCAATAAACGGCTTGGAAAGAACTGCATCTATGATAGGTACAACTTGCCTCCTACAAAGGCACCCACAGATAATACCTACCCCTGGTTTTCACTGTGTCTGGACGTCCTTAGACCATACCACCTCATGTTACATGGATTGAATGATATCCTTTGGGAAACTTTCCTCTTCATGTTGATGCTGGCCCAACAAGGCACTTTGTCTTTTCTTCGGCTTTGTATAGTAGGTCAGTGTAATGTCTTTGAGCTATTAGATGAATTGCTAGGTGTCTTATGCATGCATTTGATAAAATTAATGATGAAATATGATTGGCATTGCTATGATCCTGAGGACTAATGAGCCCATGGAGGGCGAAGTTTTTGATGTGCAGGACCATGCCCGACGGACAGGTACCAGTGGACCGATACACATGGGGAGATGATTAGCTCGGACCTCCATGGGGCTAAAGAGCCCATCAGATGGTTGTTGGGATGACAGAGACATGACAGTGTTATGATGAGCCTTTTCACATGAGGAAAAGAAGGACGCTCCACCCAGGACACTTTGGCTGAGCCCGACCTAGGGAGGATCACCCACTTCAGATGGAACTTTTTCCTCTTGATGGATAGGACGTCACCCAAGAGATATGGATATCACCTTGAGCGTGTGGCAGTGTGATTGAGGTTACTGGCACGTGTGGCATCTTGGAGGAGCCCTAAAAGGGCTAACGTCTGACTTCTGGATGTTGGATATGCCCAAAAAGGGCCAACGTCTCCCTCAGAAGGGCTTGATGTCCCACCTTTTGCTCATTTTATGTCATTTATCTAGAAGTTAATGTAAAAACAGTGTAAATTTTGTAGTCAGCCTTGTCAGCTGTTTTAATGACCTATTTTGTAATTTAAAGGTCATGGATTGATATATATTGAGGATGTTTTTCCCTCATTTGAACACAACACAACTCACTCTTTTGTGAGATCTCAATACTTGCACCCTAGTTGGCATTTTTGGTGTTTTAAAGTGAGGCGCTACTCTTGGAGGAGGATTTCTCTTGGCATTTATGGCATTTCTCTCATGGAAGGTTTACAACTAGGGTTTGCATGTGCTTTTTCTTCATGATATGTAAGTGTTTTTCCTGTAAAAATTCTTGATTGAATGGTTGTAGGTTAGTATTCTTGCATTTTCTTATAAATTGTTGATTCTAAAACCCTAGGTAGCAAGCACACAAGTAGGTCATTGCTATATGTCCCCATGTTGAGAAATAGTTTTCAGCCATTGAAAGAAGAAGATATAGCCTAGCCGTTCCTACACTTTTCTTTCTTTTTTCTGAGCTAGCGTTGAAGTTATAGGTTGAAAAGAGGAGATGCCTTAGGCCTAGTTGGACTACACCTAGGGTTTTAAGGCCTTGCCTCTACAACACTTTCTCCCTTAAATATGTACTTTGAGCTAGCCGTTTTTCCAAGTGTATTTAGAGAAGGAGGAAAGAGCACGAGGCCTTGCTTAAGCAACACTGGAGTGAGCCTCTTTCCCCTAGGGTATTGATTCTAGGGCCCTGCCATTGCAGCACCATAGAACCCTACCTTCCAGTCTCTAAGTTTTAATCCTCCCGAGACTTTGTGCCCTTGCTTTTGACTCCATTTACCCTAAGGCACTGGTAATATCTCCAACGTTGAGTTTCTAGTGTACAAAACCATCTTCCAAACTTTAATTTTTGAAACCCTAACTAACCCTAACACTGCTAACCTAGGCTGATGTCATAGTTGACGCAGCACCCATTTGACTAATAATAAGCAATTAAATGATGACGTCAAGCATTTACTGAACAAATTGTTGATTGGATATACTATAGGCTTGGTCATTTTGGTAGATATTGATGAATTGGTGATCTTTCATAGGCTAATTAGCAGAACGTTGACTTCATCTTATCTATTACATTGCTTATTGAATGAAATCATATAGTTAAAGAAGTACTAACCCTTTGAGTTATAGCCTGTAAATATACATATTGTCTTGTTATTATTTTATTCTGGGCATGTGTTTTCAACAAGGACTTCACTTCTTTATTGGCTGATTAGCTGGACTATCTGACATTAGTGGTAACCTGCGAGGAGGGAAATCTTAACACTTGACATTGTATCCTTTGCCTCTTCAAAACCTAGGTTACCAGGGACGTCTCCCCTAGGCTAACCTCCCTAAACAGAAATAACCTCCCCATCGAGGTGACATTGGGTGGGGAAGGTTCCTGTTACGCTAGTTTTTCCTCTAACCTATAGCCTGTGACCTAAAATACAAATTGCGCGATAACAATCCCCTTGAAGATATATCTTTAATAGTTTTCTTAGATTCCGGTTGACCATGATTCCTTCCTTTGATTACTTCTGCATAACTCTTTCTAATTTCTTCATTCTTCTTTTCTAGCAACCTAGAGTGCTACTCTTCATTCTTTATAACTGATGTGAATGTTTCTTGTCTCTTCAACGTTCATGTTGAGCTTGACGATTTTACTTCTCAATGTGACAACTTCTTCTTCAAGCTTCTCAACCTCTTCTTCTTTCTTCATTATCTGAGACTTCATGACTCCTTCTGTTCTTTTCGCTTCTTCAAGATGAATTTTTAATGTGATTATTTCTTCTTCAAGTCCTTTCTCTTCTTGACCAAACTTTGCCTCAAGCTGGTTTAGATTGTTAGTTCTTTCCTTAAGATGATCTGTCAATATATTCTCTCTCATTTCTGCTTCTTCCTTTTGTGTTGTTATGTTGGTTTCCAAACACTTCTTTTGATATCCAATATTTTCTTCGATCTTTCTAGCTTCTTCTAGATGAGCTATTAAGTTCGCGATGACTTGTTGGGATTCTTAAAAAATGTGAACACTTTCCTTTTGTTTCATCAATTTTTTTTGAGTGAATTTTTTTCTTCTCTTAGTTCATCTAAAGCAGTAATCAATTCTTCTTCATAATTGTCTTCCTTTTCAATTATTTTTCTTGTCTCATCTCCTTCATGGCATTCTATTTCAAGATGTCCACGTTTTTCACAATTAACACAAAACAACATACCTCTGGTGATTATGTACTCTTCATCTTCTGAATCTTCTTGACATGGTGAACATAATTCTTCTTGATTTGTATCTACATCTTCTTTGACATTTTATGAATCTGTGATGGGTGAAGAATATATGTCATGTAACTTATCCCAAAGTTCTTTTGCTGATGAACATTTACCAACCTTTTCTTTTACCATATTAGGTAATCTTTCCTAGATGAAATCCATTGCTATTTTGTTATTTTTCCTCAATTCATTCTTGGCTGCAGTCTTTGCCCTTTTTGAACTATCATATCCTGTAACAACTGATAGCCAAATATAATGTCCCTGTGCCTGTAAAAATACTTCTGTCCTTATGATCCACATCTCATACTTAAAACCATTCTGACCATTAAACATTGGTACTCCATTCTCAAAATAATCCATGATCTCCTTCCAGTGGTTAAACTGTTTCCTTGAGGAACCGACTCTGATACCAATTGTTGGATTACTGAGAGGGGGGGTGAATCAGTAATAGAGCAATTTAATCTTTTTTAACCATATAATCCAAGTGTTATATCAATTAAGAATTATCATCCAATAACTGCAGAGTAAATAAGCAATGAACAAATGAAAAATCATACACATACACAGTACACCAATGTTTTACGTGGAAACCCAAATCGGGAGAAAATCACAGAATGATTTTTCTTATATGTCTTGAAGAATTACATTCATTGGAAGCACCAAATTCCTTTGTTTTCAGCTACAACTGGAAGGAGGCTCCAACCCCCTAATTTCTCAAGCTACAACCTGACGGAAGCTCCAACTCCCCAATTCTCTGGCTATAACCAGAAGGAGGCTACAACCCCCTATGTTCTCCGGCTACAACCACCTGTACTTGCCCTGTCCAACCGCCCTAAAGTAGAAGTAGAATGATGGAACCACTGTCACACTATCACTGTGAGATACACTGCTATAAACCTGTACCAATAAATCTAAACCATGCATCAACCATGCATCAACCTGTACCTCAACCTATAATCAACCTGTACCATAAACAAGTGCATCAACCATGCACCAACCTGTACCAAAAAACATGTAATCAACCTGTACCATAAACAAGTGTATCCGACCATGTACCAAGTATGTACCGATCATGTGTCAACTACTCAAAAACTATGACTCATCAATATGTACCAACATCATCAACTATACACCTCATGTATGTGCCAACTCATCAACTACTTGTCTAAACCATGTACTCAACATGTACCTCAACCAAAATCCCTCATCAATTTCATCATTCAAATCTGATTTGTAGCTCTTTAATAGACCTGGTGTATATTATCACATTCCTGCAAACCTTCCTTAACTTTAACAACAAGAGACTAACATTTTCATCAAACTTTTCTTTAGTCTCACATGCCTAGTTTTGGATTAGTCAACCACCCTAACTTGAAGTAATCATAACTTTGTAACTGTAATGTATCAATATATGAAACTGATATACACTATTCTTTAGTGTGTTTTGTGCAATTCCTCCAAGTTTCACTACTTGGAACCTCTCAGAAAAGGAGTTATAGCAAAAATGGCATACCTTGCTGAATTATGGCTTATTCTAGAGAGGGACTTTGTAGAGCGTGCTCCGCATGGAATATTTGTTGAAATGATATGAAAATATTACACATAATACTAAAGAATATAACCTAACCAACACATTTTTCCTCACTGAATTTTGATGTGTTATGAATTAGTTATGACGTTTTTACCCAAAACACCTGTTTTTGACTAGTTTTAGGACTAGCCACAAACACTATTTTCCACGGAGTGTAAATCCGAAAATACAACGACCCACAAGCTGAATTTTTTACCACATATACTTGGATATGTTTTCTCAATGGAATAGTAATTTCATGGTCTGAATCATTATAGAAAAAAAATTATAACGAAAATGGTGAGATGACCTGTAAATAACATACCTTAGAAAGCACCATCAAAAGAATTTATCCTTCCTTGCATTTCAGCCTTCTTTTCTTCACCTTGCCTCAGAATTTAGGCTTAGATATCCTTGGTTACCTCAGACACCTATAGATATTCAATATTCTCAAGTGTGATTAAAATGAGAGAGCCTTGCCTCTTATTTATACTCTCCAAGTAGCTTCTTTAAAAACATCTTCTAGGTCACTTGGCCCCACTTTCCTTATTTTAAGGTTAACCCACTTATAATTTCTCCATTAAATTTATTATTGAAATAATTTATTTTGTATTCACTTTGAATTATAATACACTCATTACTTCACTTTATTATTTACCTTTTAAAATCTCTTAAACCACTTTGACTACTTTGACCTT
>ML793594.1:138468-196007 GCA_009831015.1 Picea engelmannii
CACTTTGAATTATAATACACTCATTACTTCACTTTATTATTTACCTTTTAAAATCTCTTAAACCACTTTGACTACTTTGACCTTTTGGGGCTTCTAGATAACATATGAGGGTCCTCCAACTTCGTAAGGCCATAACTCTCAAATCGTGAGGATTTATGTGACGTCACGTGAATGGCTCTCCCATCCCACTATCTTATAGATAATTCAGTGCCTTCAAGATGACACTATCCCTCCCACCGACTATACTTGGCAAACCAATGTACTCAGATTTAAGGATCACTTGGTTCTATCTCCAGAATCAACACTCAAGCCCCATATCTTAAATGAGTTGCATTCTTCTACTCTCACGTGTCCCTTAGTATTCCAAAAGACCTATGCTCATGGCCTTCACTTTTTTTTTGGGAAGGTATGAAGAAGGATATCCTGGATATCCTCAACTTTGTCACCAAATGTGAAATTTGTCAACACCATAAAGGGGAGATTGTCAAGATTCTAGGAGCCCTCCAGCCATTACCCATTCCATCTTCTATTTGGATTGACATCTCCATGGAATTTATAGTGGGCCTTCCCAAAGCAGGTAACAAATCATTCATAATGGTAGTGGTCGAATGCCTCTCCAAGAATGAACATTTTTGTGCCTTACCACACCCTTTTATGCCAACCTTAGTTTCACAAGTTTTCATGCATCATATTTTCAAGCTGCATGGCATGCCAACATCCACTGTCTCCGACCTTCACCAATACCTTATGGTAGGAATTGTTCAAATTACAGGAAACACAATTGAACATGAGCAGAACATACCACCCATATACAGATGACCAAAATAAAGTGGTTAATAAGTGTTTGAAAACTTACTTGTGTTGTTTTGTTTCAGACAAACAACATCAATGGGTGCAATGGTTACCACTAGCAGAATGGTGGTACAACACTTCTTATCATGCAACCACCAAAATGACACCATATGAAACGATGAATGGAAAAAAAACCCCTACAACAAATTCATATCTTCTAGGCACATCAAAGGTCCAGGCTATTTACAACTTGATGCAAGGAAGGGAAGTTACCCTCGCGGCTCTAAAGGAAAACCTCCACATGGACCAAAATTGTATGAAGCAACAAGCTGACCAGCAGTGCTCTGAAAGGGTTTTCCAAGAAGGTGATCATGTGTTTCTCAGACTCCAACCATACAAGCAAACATCGCTCAAATATCAGGGCCACCAAAATTTGTCACCCAAATTTTATAGCAACTATCATATTCTCAAACACATTGGTCTAATTTCCTACAAAATTGCACTTCCATCTACCTCCAAAATACACCCAGTGTTCCATGTTTCATGTTTGAATAAATTAGTGGGTTAGAATTGTCAGGTTCAAACCATTTACCTAAACTTGATGAAGAAGGTTCCATTTGGCTACAACCCGAATCTATCCTAACAGGAGGGAGCGTCACCTATGGGAATGAACTATCAACAAAGTGCTGATCAAATGGAAGGACACATCTCTAGAGGATGCAACTTGGGAACCAACGACCATCCTGCAATAGTTTCCACATCATCAAACTTGAGGACACAACTACTTTTGAAGGGGTAGGACATGTTAGGATCCGTCCCTAACCCCTCTTATTTAGTTATTAGTTAGTTGTCATTGTAATAAGTGGTCAACCCTCATTATCAGGACCACAAGTAGTTAGAAGGTTGGTTAGTGGAATACTATAAGTTAGTTAGGGATAGACTATGGTATTATCGCCTTGGTATTGGCCCATGATATTTTTGGTTGCGAACAACATTTAAAGAATGCATCTCTCCATTATAAGTTGTTGAGGATTATTGTAATAGAGCTCTTCTCATTTGGAGGTTTCCCCCTTGAAGAGTAAAGTGAAATAATTTTTCTTTGGTATCAATATTATCTTTCTTCTCTATATTTTTTCTCTATATTTATGCTCTATATTTGAGGTTCATGTTATTTGTGCATTATATTTTCTTGTTCTATTAATTGTTCCAAATATACTACACCCTCTGGTAGCTCCAGCTTGTATGCTACCTCCCCAACTCTCTTTATCACTTTGTAAGGACCACAAAAGTGGGTCTTCAACTTCTCGACACCACTCTTCTTCAGTGAGTAAGGCCACAACCTAAGAAATACTAGGTCCCCAACTTCAAAACTGCGTTCCACCTTGTGCTTATTTGCGTACAACTTCTATTGGTTCTGATGACCTGTAGATTCTCCTTCAGGACTCTCAAGATGTCCTATCTTTCATGTAACCAATCCTTGGCCTTGGGAGCTCGACTCTCCCCAAATGAAAAATATACAAAGGTTGGGGCATCATAACCATATAATTCCCTAAATGGGCTCATCCCGATGGACATGCGATGAGTGGTTTTATAATAGTGACCCCCAAGATGTAAACAATTTATCCATGCTTGTTGTTGTCATGACACATAATTTCTCAAGTACCCCTGAACCCATTTGTTCACTATCTCAGTTTGTCTGTTTGTCTGGGGGTGATAACTAGTACTAGGTGCTAGCTCCATCCTGGATAACCTGAATAACTCATGCTAAAATGAACTAAGAAATCTGATGTCCCAATCACTGACTATGTTCCTTGGAATACCATGGAGTCTGAACACCTCTCTGAAAAAAAATCTTCCACTTATTATACACCATTTTGTCACACTTTTCCAAGTGTCGTAAATTGTCACACTTCACTTTGTTAAGTGTCGGAAGTGTCAAACTTCACTCTGCTCGGTGAAGTTAGTGTAGAAAATTCCATGGTCCATTTTGATAAGTTTCGTACCTTATTTTTTGTGCTTTTACTAAGTGTCACCACCTCAACACCATGCAAGAATGATCCATTACATTCCCTTGAGCATTAGGAAGAAGAAGACACCTTTAAAACCCTACAAATCTAACCTTTTCCACTCAATCCTGGCTCTATTTGACCATTGACACCCCCTTTCCATGAAGGAGGGGCATCCATACTCCTATTCTAGTGTTAAGGGGGCATCCTGGACACCTTGTACACCTTTGTGGGGGAGCGTCCAAGCATATTTGGTCAAAATCCATGAATCTAGGGGGAATCTTCGAGGAAGTTTTGGATGTTTATGGGTTTGTTTTATTAGTTGCATCAAGATATGATTTGAGCCTTCTTCCATCCTATCTTGGAGCAAGAATAACGATGAAGATAACTCAAATCCTAACATAATCCACCTTATCCTCAACTACACTCCTAGTTTATCCTAATGGTTAGCCCCTTCTGCATCTATATAACCAGGCCATTTCAGAGTGAGAGGGGATGGAAGAGAAACATACCAAACTTATGATCTTTCCAAGGAGTGCCAAACCTTTATTTTTTTGAAGAATCTGAGTTGGATTCATGTTCAAGGGATGAATAAAGAATCTTGGAGGATTGCAACATCATTAGGTTCGTTAGGTTGTAAACTTCTTGCTTTTCATTGAATATAAGAACTTGGCCTATTTCTCTTAAAATTTCTTGTTCATTTCTTGTCTATTTAATTACTTGGTGTAAGTTATCAATTGGCATGGTTTCTGTTACCTAATCATAGATAGTAGTAGGAGAATGTTTCTCTGTTGTTGCAGGTAAGACTTCGTGATGGAGCTACTTGGATTGGAGCTTAACAATTGGAGCAGGGAGGACACAAGTCATAAATCAGGTAGACATGCCTCTTCTCCTTCTCTCTCAAAACTCCTGAAAGAAAATAACATGGTTTTTTAGGAGTATTTTAGTATACATTTGCTAGAGCCTTTCACACTTGTAGGAAACCCATGTGAAGGGGAATCAACTTGTTCGCAAGGGGATACTTATCACCACAGTAAATTAACGACCATACTGGGGACAACCATCTAGTTCTTCTTACGTTTCTATCCCTTTGAATCCTTTGAATTTGTCTACTATTTTCTTATTCTTCTTTGGAACCCCTCTGCTAATCAAATCCCTAATTTTTTCTAAGAAGTTTTGTCAGATTTGAGCCTTTAGGACCTCTGCATAACATCCATCTCCCCTTGGAATCCCCCTGTCTAACTACGACATAGCGTCCTGGATTTTTTTTTCTAGGACATTTAGGATAATCCATCACCCCTTGGATGATCCAGATGGATGTCAGTGGCCTCCCACCTATTCCAACTGGCTCATTTTGGCAGTTTTCCAGTTCGACAATTGTTTCCTAGTTTTCGGGTCCCTAACTTTCGGGGCTATTTTGAGGCCCTAAACAACATTTTTAGGGCTCTCGATTGGAAATATGTGTATTCCTCAGATAGACCTTTCCAATGGGCTATCGTGCACCTAAAACGAAGATCATATGCAAACGTTACGACCCTAGGAAGTTGATGTACTAACTTACCCAAATGGGGCCCACATAATTTTTGGCACTTCATCTCCTAGGGTTAGGTTTTTGGATGTCTAGGGCTTTTGACATTCCTGTTTATTGTAAAAATGCCTTGACAGCCTCATTTTAATCATCTTATGGAATGAGCGTAGCTGTCACATCTCTTCTCATAGATAAGCTGCCACCATTCTAGCAAGCTTGTTTTCCGCTGCATTTTACAGTTTCAACTTATTTCCTTATTGAATAGAAACCGATTTTACTGTATATATGTTATTCTATGTTAAGAATATTTTGATAATAATCTGTATTCATTTCATTCTGCTCATAAAATCTGGATCAATGGTATCAGAATGGTCTTCTCCTTTTCGTTCTTAATGCATGTCCCCAACGAGGCCAGGGTACAAAGAATTGGGTCTCGAGCTTGTTTCTCTTGAGGAAAAATGCTCTCGCATGACCAAGAGAACTCTCATGGTGGGAGAAAAGAAAGATGATGGGACAAGATATCCCTTCAAAATGTTTCTCAAGGAATCCCTCACGCAACAGAGGAACGATATGATGGATAGTTTTGTGCAAATCCTTCGGCGACTACCAACAAGCGACACATCTTCCTCAAACAGAGGCGCCACCCCCTTCAAGGTACAAATCAAATTCAATATTACTATATTTGAGGGTCAGATAGATGTATATGTTGTAGACAAATGGTTTAATCTACTATAAGGTTATTTATCTGTCCATAACTTCTCGAATAGAGAAAATATTACTTTTGTGAGAAAAAGGAAACAAAGGAATCCTCATTGTTTATAGTCACGGTCACATGGGAGTCCTTCATGGATGCTATTAAGGAACAATATTACCATGTTGGAATTTATGATGACCTGTATACAAAATGGACCACACTGCAACAGGAAAGAGACCAAGCAGTGCCCGAGTTCACAAATATCTTCCATACCTTGCGCACCAAGCTAGGTATCAGATATTCTGAGCGACATCTAGTGCTCAAGTATCGCGAAGGTATGCATAGATACATCCGTGCTGAAATGGAGTTTCTAGACATCTCAGCCTTGGGCGTGGCCACCGATATGTCGTCAAAAATCGAGCAGAAGCTCAAACAAAAGATGCGACAATTTGGGGTTGGGAACCCCTCACAACAAAATCTAGGAAATGGCGACCCCAACATGCAGAACAAAGGATAGAGAAAATAAGGACCACCTTAGGACAACCAATCCAGGCCACAAGAAAATAAGGGCACCAGAAAGACAAAGAAATATACCGGGAAGTGGTGAAACTTCCATAAGATTCCCTGGCATAACACTGTTGATTTCTGCTCAAAGAAGTCATTGGTGGTTGGGGTGAAAGCCTCTGAATCAGATGTGGGTTGTGACTCTCAGTCAGAACCAGAAAGGGGGAGATATATCATTGATGCAAAACCCAATGCTATTGTTGCTACCACCAATCTCCAACCCAGTGAACCAAATGAGCCAGAGGAAGGTGAGCGCCTTTTTCATTCACAGATGTGGGTGAAGGGTACCCTACTGCACTTCATCGTTGATAGTGGTAGACAGTAGAACCTCATCTCAACAACGGTCATCAAGTGACTCACCCTACCAACAACGCCACACTTGCAAACCTACACCTTCGGATGGCTCCACCAAGGAAGTGACATCTGCGTCAGCCAACAATGCCGCCTATCATACGACATCAAGCCCTTCAAAGATGAGGTATTGTGTGATGTTGCCCCTCTCAAATTTTGTAATGTTATTTTGGGCCAGCCATATTTATCAAAACACCATGGTGTATATGAGTCTAGGCCTTAGAGTGTTGTTATTACTCTAAACAAGAAATTGTAATTGTACAGGATATCAGAGGCAGTCCCACCTACTGCATTTCCTTGATCTCTACCAAGCAATGCAGGAAGGTCATCTCTTAGACAGGGAAGTTTGTATTCTTCGTGATTCTCTCTCAGAATGAGTGAAAGATCGCAACCACATCTAGGTCTCTGCGACTGACCTATCCACACAATAGAATCAAGTGGATAAGGTCTTGTAATCATACTCATATATCTTCTCCTCACCTATCGGGGTACCTCTGCACTGTCAGGTCAAACACCCCATCGATATGACCCCTGATGAATCGCTTCCCAATGGGACAATCTACTGCCACTCTTTGTTAGATAATGAGGATATCAAGTGGTAGATCGACAAACTGCTCCACAAGGGGCACATTTGTCCCAGCTCATCACCTTACAGGATCTCAATCATGCTGGTACAAAAGAAATATGGAACTTGGCGACTCTGCATTGATTACCGAGCCTTGAATAAAATTACAATCAGAAACAAGTACCTAACTCCCCAAATCGATGACCTCCTTGATCAACTCACAGGGGCCAAATACTTTAGTAAGATTGATTTGAAGTCTGGCTACCAGCAGGTCCCGATAGAACAAATAGATGTATGGAAGAGTGCCTTCAAGTCAAAGGAAGGTCTTTCTGAATGGTTGGTCATGCCCTTTGGCTTGACAAATGCTCCAGCTAATTTCATGAGGATGATGGATGATATCCTATGACCATTCACTGATACTTTTGTAGTGGTGTATCTGGATGACATTCTCATTTACAACAAGAATTGGGCAGAACACTTGCAGCATATTCAACAGGTTCTCCACACCCTGCGGTAGCACAAGCTATACGCCAACTTGGAAAAATGCTCCTTCGGCATGGATAGGGTCCATTACCTGGGCTACATCGTTGATCAACATGGTGTACATGTGGATCCAGCCAAGATCCAAGTCATCTGTGACTGGCCAGCCGCAACCACAATCACTGAGCTTCGAAGCTTCTTTGGCCTTTCCAATTTCTACCGTAGGTTCGTGTTGGGATTCTCCCATATTGCATGGGCTCTCAGCCAAGTAACTAGTGGTGGTGGTAAGGAAAAATTTGTGTGGGGCCAGTCCCAACAACAAGTGTTCGATGATTTGAAGCAACGCTTGTGCTCAGCCCCAGTAATTTCACTACCAGACTTGCAACATCCCTTTGAGATTGAGACCGATGATTCATACTATGTTGTGGGTGTCGTTCTCACTCAGCACGACCACCCCGTGGCCTATCATAGTGAGACACTATCATATGTTGTCTGTAAGTACCCTAATTATGACAAATAAATTTACTCCATTGTGCAAACCTGTTGCCAATGGAGACATTACATTCTTGGGAAGGAGATAGTCATCCACACTGATCATAATCCACTACAGTTCATGCAGACACAAGGCAAATTGAAGAATGTATGCCATCATAAGTGGTCGATATACTTGCAGAAATTCCACCTCAACATCAAGTATAAAACGGGAAGCACCAATCGTGTCATTGATTTCCTTAGCAAACTGCCAGTCACGACACTCACCACGGTGCCAGACTCTTGCGACCATGAGACCTCTGGATGGCCCCAACTCTATGAGATAGACCCAAACTTCACCACCACCTACCAAATGTTGGGTGAAAACATAGTTGTCACTAATTTCCATCTTCAGGATGGGATGTTGTGACGTCTGGGTGGCAGGACACTTCAACGTCGAAAAGACAATGGAAATGTTGCAGAAACATTTCTACTGGCTGAAAGTTTGACAGGAGGTCAACAAGTATATCAGGTCCTGCACTGCCTACGCTATTCCTAGACCGACCAATAAGAAATAGGGCCTGTACACCCCTCTGCCTACTCCTGACATGGCATGGGAATCCATCTCCATGGACTACATGTCGTGCATCCCATCCACCAAGCGGGGAAATCACTATGTTTTTGTGGTTGTTGATCACTTTTCTAAGATGGCGATTCTGGCTGCCTACAAGAAGAGAATCATAACAGAGGCCACTGTCAATATCTTCTTTGAATGAGTCTAGGTAAATTTTAGAATCCCACAAACCATTGTCTTAGATTGGGACAATCGATTTCTCAACACATTCTGGTCGAGCCTCTAGTCACTGCTGGAAACCAAGCTCAACAAATCCACGACCTTCCACCCCAGAAAGATGGCCAAACCGAGGTTGTAAATCAAATGATCGTGCATATCATACACATGTATAATTCCAAGAACTCCCACACATGGGATGAGAGTCTTCCCTATGTCCATCATAGCTACAACTGAGCCTTGAATAAATCAACTAGCCACAACCCCTTTCAGGTGGGGTTGGGATTCCAACCATTGGGTCCCATAGATGTTGCACTACCCCTTGCGGTCACCTCGACCGAATCATCTCCTACTCCAATTGAATTCAACAAAGCCACCCAATTCATTGAGCGGATCCAACACATCCTTCAACAGGTTCAATATATCCTACATAAGTCCAATGACAAGTACAAACAATGCCATGATCAACACCGAGTGCCACGTAAGTTTCAGGTGGGAGACAAAGTTTGGTTGAATTTACATAAATAACGCCTTACCAGACCCCATAGGAAGCTTCACCCACTCTGTTATGGGCCGTACACCATCACCAAGGCTGTGGGTGATAATGATTTTGAGCACAACATTACTCATTTCCTTGGCCTGCACCCAATGTTCAACGTGGATTTCCTTCGACCTTATTTCCCACCATTATTGGACACCTCGGAGATAGTAGAACAAATGACATCGAAAAATATCAACCCTGAAAACATACAACAAGAATCCAATGATCATATTGTGGACAAATAGGTCAAGGGCACTCACCAACAAAGGATCCAACTTTATTGAGTTGTCAAAGCAGGGCAGCTCCTGCACCAAGGCAAGTGGCTCACCCGGGGGAAAATTCAACAGAATTTTTTTCATATAATGGGGGAAATAAATGTAATGGATACCATTTCTTCCTAAGGGGGGAGGATTGATCCATATGGATTTCGGTGGCCTCCCACCTATTCCAATTGGCTCATTTTGGCAGTTTTCCAGTTCGACAAATTTTTCCTAGTTTTCGGGTCCCTGACTTCCAGGGCCATTTTGAGGCCATAAACAATGTTTTTAGGGCTCTCCACAAATAGCATGTGTATTCCTCAGGCATAAATTTCCAATGGGCTATTGTGCACCTAAAACGAAGATCATATGCAAAAGTTATGACCCTGGGAAGTTGATGTACTAACTTACCCAAACGGGGCCCGCATGACTTTTGGCGCTTCATCCCCTAGGGTTAGGTTTTTGGATGTATAGGGTTTTAAAATTCATGTTTATTGTAAAAATGCCTTGAGATCCTCATTGTAATCATCTTCTGGAATGATCGCAACTATCACATCTCTTCTCAGAGATAAACCGCCAACATTCTAGCAAGCTTGTTTTCCACTGCATTTTACAGTTTCAACTTATTTCCTTATTGAATAGAAACCAATTTTAATGTATATATGTTATTCCGTGTTAAGAATATTTTGATAATAATCTATATTCATTTCGTTCTACTCATAAAATCCAGATCATTAGATGCCCTGTTGGCCAATCTAGAGGAGCATCCTCCTATAGCAACCTGCGTTTTGAGCCTTGTTTTCTGCTTTTCTCTCAGATTTTGTTCAGTTTTCTCTGTGACTGTTTGAGTTTATTTCTTGAGTCTTTGTGATCAATTCCAAATGGTTGGATGAGTTCGATCATCTCTCTTATTCATATTTTTTTGTTGTTTTCTTTTTCATCCTCTTGTCAGCTTGCATGTGTGCTTAAGACTACCTAGTATTTTAGCCCAATGACTCCTAGTTTGTCTTTGACCTTGCTTGATTGAGAATTTGAAATTCATCACTCATTTTTCATTTCCTCCTTTTGAGTTTGTGTTGTTCTTGAGATTTACTCTAGGCTCACAGAATAATTTTAGGCATCCAAAATTTAAGAGATTTGTTTTTATAATGCTTTTCTACCTTCAATTTTAAGATGAAACTTCAAATAAATTTAATGATTCGAAAACATAGAGGCAATATCTCTTTCAATGAGTTTTTTTTTATAAATATTGAGTAGATGAAAAGTAGAATTGATTAACAAAACTGTCAAATAAATTAAGGTATCCAATACTGATAAATCTTACCTTATCCGCAATAGAAGAATCATGAAGGATAAGTATTAAAAGATGAATTGAAATGAGGAGATCCACATATATACATTTCTTGTTTTACTCACAATAATAATAGAGGAAACGTTGTAGCTTAAAAAAATTCCAATTCTATGGACCACATTAGATGTATTACTAATTTTCATTCTTTCAATATTTAAGAACCATAGGTGAAGAAAATGAGGTTATGAAAAGGCAATACACAGAAAGCACATAACTCAAGGAAATCAAATGTAGAATCTTTATCTTCTCTTTGAAATTGGTATTGTTTGCATAGGTGCAGACCCAGGGTTCAACTCCGAGAGTGCACCAACAAGCCCTAACTACTGGCCCTTTCGGCTACACCTATGAAGTAGATACAGTCTCACCCGAAGCAGCTATGGGGGGGTTGCAGGACAAAGATGTCTGCAACCAAGGGAAATATCAAGTGGATATAATACTAGAACAATACAACATGCATATATCACTTATCAACTTAGATCTACCTCGCACAAATATAGATATGATCTAACACAACAATGCAATAAAAATATATCAATGACAAAGAACAGAGCATCAAGCACACACACGACACAAGATATATGTGGTTCACCCTCTCTCTAGGGCCACGTCCACAGAACTGTGCTTTATAATGTATTAAGATATAGCATACAGTTCTTGTCTGCGCTCTTAGTTAGCAAATCTTCTCTATTCTCTTCTCTTCCTCTCCCTTTCTTGTGCACCTAGCTGTAGGGATTGATCTCTACACCTAGCTGGAGACCTTACAATACCAGAAATCTCTCACACTTAGCACTTCTCTCTCTCATAGTAGTACTTACTCAATAATAAAAATCACAATACCAACAATCATCTTACCAACCCAACCCAGGTCCTCTTGACCTTTATTTACACATTACAAGAGCTCACTGACATATTTAGGCTGAGACCTAAGTGTCAAAACCTTATATACCAAAACCATAGGTGTCTAAAACCCTAGGTCAACTTGACCCGTGTTTTCAGGGCTTCTCCAGCCTATCTTTCCTTCCTTCTCGCGCGGTGCTCCAAATCATCCAATGGTGGATTTTTCCACTTGATGAGTTGTCCACGATCCTTCCTCCTTACTGATCTGTCATCCTCGATATCCTCATCCAACGACTTGCTTTCTTGGACTTTGCTTCATCTTTTCTTCTCTTTTTCTCACTTCAACCCAGTAACAGTCACTGTGTCTTCCATGAAGTTTGCATTTTTCCTTTTCTTCCTTGATCTTCACCTACTTCCATAACCAAGGGCCAACAGGCCCCCAACACTCACCTGTGACTCATCCTGAGGCACTTTAGATCTGATCTTTCTGTTTTACTTTGACTTTGGACTGCGCAATGCATCCTTTTCTTTCTGCTCTGTGCTTCTTCTCCTTCCTTGTGCATACTAGTTTTTCTGTGCCTGGTACCCAGATTCAACTGCACCTGGTACCTAGACCCTTTTCCTTATGCTTTTACTGAGAGCTATGAGGTAGCTGGTTGTCATAGTACAACTTCAGCCAACTCCCATTCACTAATCCTTTCTTCCATTCTCCATTCAAAGTTTTCAACTGTGTAGCTCCTCCTTTTGTAACATAGGCGATCTCATATGGCCTGTTGGCATAGGGATAGACCCATGGTTCAGCTCTGAGAGCGCACCAACAAGCTCTAACTATTGGCCCTTTTGGCTACACCTGTGAAGCAGATGCAGTCTCACCCAAAGCAGCTATGGGGTGGTTGCAGGATAGAGATGTATGCATATATCACTTATAAACTTAGATCTACTTCACACAACTATAGATCTCATATAAAAAAACAATGCAATAACAATATATCAATGACAAAGAACAGAGAAACAATCACACACACGACACAAGATATATGTGGTTCACCCTCTCTCTAAGGCTACGTCCACATAACTGTGCTTTATAATATATTAAGATGAAAGCATACAGTTCTGATTTGTGCTCTTAGCCAACATATCTTCTCTCTTCTTCTCTCGATCTCTCCCCTTCCTGCGCACCCAGCTACAGGACTTGATCTTCGCACCCAATTGAAGATATTATAATACCAGAAGGCTATCACTCTTAGCATTTCTCTCTCTCACAGTAATTCTCACTCAATACAATAACAATCATGATCCCAACAATCATCTTGCCAACCCAACCCAGGTCCTCTTGAGCTTTATTTATACTTTTCAATAGCTCACCAAAATCCTTAGGCTCAAGCCTAAGTGTCAAAACCTTAGGTGTCTAAAACCATAGGTCAACTTGACCTATGTTTTCAGGGCTTCACCAGCCTGTCTTTCCTTCCTTCTCACGCGGTGCTCCAAACCATCTAATGGTGGATTTTTTCCACTTAATGAGTTTTCCACGGTCCTTCTTCCTTGTTGACCTATCATCCTTGATCTCCTCATCCAATGGCTTTCTTTCTTGGACTTCGCTCCGTCTTTTCTACTCTTTTTCTCACTTCAACCCAGTAACAGTCATCGTGTCTTCTGCAAAGTTCACATTTTGCCTTTTCTTCCTTTATCTTCACTTGATTTCATAACCAAGGGCCAATAGGCCCCCAACACTCACCTGTGACTCGTCCCGAGGCACTTCAGATCTGATCCTTCTGTTTTACTTTGACTTTAGAATGCGCAATGCAACCTTTATTTTCTACTCTTTGCCTCCTCTCCTTCCCTGTGCAAACTGTCTTTTTTGTGTCTGGTACCCAATTTCAACTACACCTGGTACATAGACCCTTTTCTTCATGCTTTTACTTAGAGCTGCGAGGTAGCTGTTTGTCATAGTACAACTTCATCTAACTCCCATTCACTAATCCTTCCTTCCATTCTCCATTCAAAGTTTTCAATTGTGCAACTCCTCCTTCTGTAACATAGGCGATCTCATATGGCCCAAGACAATGCGTTTTGAACTTCCCAGGATGATTCATGAACTTACTGTCATATACTAGTACTAGATCACCTTGCTTGAATTCCTTCCTCTTGATGTGCCTGTCATGATAGGCCTTTTCTCTTTCCTTCTGAACCTGCTGGTGGAATCCTGCAATACATCTGTCTTCTTCTAGTTCGACCAACTGCGCAAGCCTCTCTTGAACAGTGCTAGTGTCATCCATATCTGTAAAGGCAACAATTCTTAGGCTTGGCACCAGGTATTCTATTGGGACAACGACTTCGAGACCATACCCCAAATTGAAGGGGGTCTGCATTGTTAATTTCTTGCAAGTGGTTCTATAAGCCCAAAGTACTGTTGATACTCTTAAATCCCAATCATCCCTGTTCACACTGCAAATTTTTTTCAGCGTCGTCTCCAAGATCTTGTTGAATGCTTCCACTGTGCCATTTTCTTGTGGATGATAAGGCATGCTCTTCTGATGGTGTACTGCAAATTCCTCAGTCAGGGCTTCAACAATTTTATTGATGAAATGGGTGCCTTGATCACTCATAAGGATCTTTGGGCATCCAAACCTGGTTATGATGTCCTCAAATATGAAGCGCGCAACTATAGTTTCACTACAGTCCTTAACTGCTCTAACTTTGGCCCATCTGGTCAAGTATTTTGTCGCAGTGATGATGTACCTTGCTCCTGTGCGCTTTCCTGGTAGGTTTATGGGCCCTACAAAGTCAATGGCCCATTTCTCAAATGCTTGGAGGGTCAGTTGTGGTGCTAATGGCATTTCATCTCTTCTGGATGGTTTTCCAACTCTTTGGCATACATTGCAGGCCTTGTAATAGTCTTTAACATCTCTGTGTAAGGTAGGCCACCAAAGGCCAGCTCGAAGCACCTTCTGCGTTGTTGCTTTCCCTGCATAATGTCCTCCTATGATACCTTCATGAGATTCTGTGAGGATCAATGGTTTCTCTACCTCTATAACACATAGTCTCAATATCTGATCAGGTCCCATCTTGTATAGTTGTCTAGCTGTAAGTGAAAAATTGGCAGTGCCCACTACTAGTTGTTTTTTCTAGGGAATTGTATACTCACTAGGTGCCATTCCTGTTGACAGGAACTGAACTATTTCTGCAAAGTGGTCATCAATATTTTGAATTGCTAGCAGCTATGCATCCGACAATGCATCCTCCAAATTGATCAGCTCTTCGCCATGTTCCAACCTCGACAAGTGGTACTGACCCTTGTTCATTCTTCCTGGCTTGACTATGATCTAAAAATCATATTCCTGAAATAACAGAAGCAATCTGTAGATTCTTGCCCCCAACACTAGCTTGTTGAATATATATTTCAGTGCGGAGTGATCATTAAAAATTTTAAAGTGCCCTCCCAACAAGTAGTGGTGACATTTCTGCAGTGCATACACCATGGGTGCTAACCCTTCTCGCTCAGTAGTGGTGTAGTTGACCTTTGCTGTTGATAGCTTCCGGCTAGCAAAAGCTAACGGGTGGTCAATGTCTCTTGTTTTCGGTTGTGCTAACACAACTCCCAATGCAATAGAAGACACATTGACATGTACATGGAACTCCTTGGTCCAATATGGGAAAACCAGAATAGGCACAGTAACCATCTTTTGTTTCAGTGTGTTGAAGCTTTGCTGGCATTCTTCTGTCCAGCTAAACTGACAGTCTTTCTTCAGAAGCTTCTCCGTGGGTGTTGTAATCTGGGTATATCCTTTGATGAACTTCCTATAATACCAAATATGTACCAGCACAGTGCACAACTGTTTGATTGAAAGGAGGTGGCAGGTAAACTATAATGGCAATTTTAGAGGGATCTACCAGCAATCCCTGCTTGCATACAATATGTCCTAACAACACTCCAAATGGTGAGAAGAAGATGAATTTCTTCAGATTCAATGCAATTTGACACTACCTGTATTTATCCAACATTAGCCTTAGACATTCAATATGATTTTTCAATAAACTAAAAACAATCCAATCGTCAAAATAGGCTTCTAGAAATTTATGCAAAAACTCCTTGAATGCTTCGACCACCACCCTAGAAAAGATGGTCGCTTCAATCCAAATGGCATCACTGTATATAGGTAGGACCCCCATTCTATTGCAAAGGTGGTCTTGTGGTGATCTTCCTTGGCAATCCAGATTTGATGGTATCCTAAAAATCCATCTGTAAAAGAATATACTTCCTGGACTCCCACATTATCTAACACTTCATAAGTGAATGGCGTAGGGAAAGGGTCATGAAAACATGCATCATTCAACTTCCTGTGATCTACACAGATCCTTATCTCTCCTGTATTTTTGTCCTATACCACCATAGGGATAATCCACTCCGATTCTTCGACAGGTTCTATAATCCCTGCTTCCAGCATTCTATCCAGCTCAATCTTCACTTTCTCCTTATATTTAGGGTTTAATCTGTAGGGTCTCTGTTTGACTGGTTTTGCATCTGGTTTCAAAGGGATCCTCATCTCTCCCATAGGCCCTTTGATTCCCTTCATATCAGTGAACTTGGTCGGAAACAAGTCTTGATACTCGTGCAGTAATTCTGTGATCTTGTCAATGGTAGCAACATCCCAATAATATCCGACATTTGCAAGCTTCGGTGTCTCCTCGGTTCCAATATTAACATTTTTAATATTGATGGGATGTCCAATGAATGGTAGCTCAACTACAGGTCCTTCCACATATCTCTAGCCTTGTATTTCTATGATGTTCACCTTCCTCAGATCATCGTCTTCATTAGCATTGATGTTGTAACAACCTTGTAGTTTCTGGAGAGGTGCAGTCCATTCATCCTCTTCTTGTTCCAAAGGAAGGCTAGATGCTTCATTAAATACTTTCTGTCTCACAATCTGTAATGCTTGATCTACTGAAGGATATTGACTTTCAAATAAGAAGGTGGTTATAAAATTCATACCTTCCCAATCTGCAGTGATGAGGCGCAACTCTGCTTGAAGGTACCAATTGACAGGTGTCGTGTCTAGTGTGTTAAAGAATTTGTGCACCCACTTCTCTTGAGGAATGTTTCTCCAAGCTTCCTCGCAACTTCTCACAAGGTCCTTTGGGAAGCTTTGACCTGTGTACCGAACTTCACATCCTTCTACTTGTGCTAAGAACTGCACTGCCATCAAGGTATGACATTGTATCCAGTCTGTAATATTTCTTTTGTGTGTCCCCCACCATCTTGTCGGGGTTTCTTTCAGGGCCTCATCCATTGGCAACAATATTTGTTGCATTGGTACACTTTATTCAAAGTCCGACAAGAAGGTTTCTAAAGGATTCAGACCATCAAAGGTGGGTAATTTACTTATTGTTGTGCCGATCCAGTGAAATTCTCTGGTTAATATAGCACATCTTTTTGTATATGCTTCATACATTTTATTCTTCTAGTTCTTTAGTGCTTCTTCTGAGTCTAACGAACATGTGTTGTCACTTCTCCAACTTAGGTTTCCATCAGCCATAGGATTATGTAATCTTGTTGTCTGGCTGTTAGTTTGTATATGTTTTCCAACTCATATGCGCGGTCTTCCTCTCAGATGGGTTTTGTGTATCACTGAAATTCATATGGATCTAAAGGTGTAATGAACCTAAGGCCATATCTTTCAAATGTCATTCATCTTTTCTTTAAATCAACCACAGTAGAATTATTGAAAGCCCAATCAATTCCTAACAGGGCAGGGTAAGGGAAACTGTCATCAACTATCTCAATTACCTCAAAATCTGCAAACGTTCTTACTCCGTCAATGTCCATAGGGACATGTTCAAGTCTGCCAAAGGGGCTTACATCCTGCTGATTAGCCATCCTGAGCCTGATAGGGGAATAGATCAACTTAGGTTTTCCCATTAGTGCCCAGGTTTGCTTTGTCATGACATTGTCCTCTGACCCTAAGTCGAGGACCACATAGTCTATATCATACTATCCTATTTGAGCATTTAAGTGTAACTCCTTATTTGTCCTTCTCTTCCTAGTGATTTGGTGTACTGCCCTATTTAGTAAGGGGTCTATCTTTCCTAGCTCATACTATCTAATTAAATTTTGTAACTCTTGTACAACACTTTCATCCTGAATCAATTTAATGCAAGTATATAAAAATTCCATGATCTTGCTTACCTCTTTTCCTTCTCTGGGCGAAGCAGACTGATCAAATGCCTGAGGCATTCCATATTCTCTTACATTTGGTTGTGTCTTTGATGAAGAACCTTGATCTTCTTTGAACTCTTTTCTTTCTTCTTCAAATATTTGTCTTTCTTTCTTTGCATTAAAAGTTTGGGTCTTCTCTGTAGCTTTCCTGATTCCTGAGTCCTCTACAGTCTTCCCTTGGGTCAGTCTGTCTTCTCCTATAACAACACCTCCTCTAGTTATAACAGAGACTCTAGGGTCTTCTCCGCGAGGTTCGGCATATATCATTTTCACTTGCGGGTTCTGCTGAGGTCCTCCTCTTTCCTGAACTTATCCAACAACACAGGACAATCTTCTATAACAAGTTCAAACGAGCTGCATTAGCTGCAAGTAGTGAAAGGTTTCTGATAGTCCCTTTCGAGGTGTCCTGGTTGTGCGTAGTTGTAACATATTATCTGTCCTCGATATCTGTCCATACCTTCTCCTCATCCTCATCCTTTGAATCCACCACGAGGGTTGAAGTTTCCTCTCCCAGGAGAGTTATACTGCGTAGTGTTTCCTTCTTGTTGTACTTTGCCTTGAATTTTGTATATATCTCTTGACCTTTCATGCATGAGGTCATAAGCCCTACAATCCCTATCATCGTGCCCCGTGGATTTACAGAACGTGTAATACAAATTTGTGGGTGTCTGAACATATTTTTGCATGTAATATCACTCACGAGGGCGATGTCTATTTCAACATACTTCGCACCAAGGTAAAGTGACTTGCTTCAAAGGTCTCGGAGCTCCCGAGGCCAAGTATTCAAGAAATAGGGGGAAGTGATCCTTATCATGGCCTTCTGAATTGCATCTGACACACCAGTGTCTTCTCTTTTATCTTTTCTCTTGTCTTTCTTCATATCTTCGACCTGCATAGACAAACTAGTTAGCTAACTCAAGATCTGACTCATACCTGAGATGGATTCTCCCATAGGGGTTGATTCTAACTTCATGGTGATATCTAGTGCCTCGGCCTGTGAAGCAATCTTCTATTGCATCAGAGGAACTCTAATGTGTGGTAAGAGGGCAGCAATGAACCATTCCTTGTTCTTCTCATATGGGATCTAAAAATTTAAACGACCGGTTAAGGTCTTGAATCTCTGATCGTATTCCCAAATGGGTTCAACTATCTTCTGCTTGATCTCTTTCAGCTCTGTAATAAATTGTGACTTTGACTTAGGTTTCTTGAACTCTGTAATCAATGCATTCTTGATCTCATTCAGTGGCTTAGGTTGTGCAAGTCCTTGGACAAGTTTCATGTACCAACTTAGTGCGCGATCCCTCAAGGTGTTACTGAATTGAGTTCTTTTAACAGCTTTGTCGATGACATTTTTAATATTCCATACGGCTTCACACATAAATCAGTGTTGACCACAGTCTTCATATCCATCTCCCCTAAAGATAGGGATCCTCATTTCATCTTCCATAGATCTTCCTAGGTTTCCTAACTGAGTTGGTGGTGGACTATGAGTGACAGTGCTCTAAATGCTCTGGTGGTTTGGATTACTTTGATTTCTTAAGGCTACTAAATTGATAAGAGAAATAATAGTACTTACTTCAGCAGTCTGCGCAATTCCTGAAGTTTCTAGCTCGACTCGACAAGGTTCTTCAATTTTCCCTTCCTCTGCCCTAGCGGGTTCTGAATGCTCTTCGTCCATCAGATCTACCTCTTCTCCACTGTAGAAAACCTTGTCTCCATAGTTCTTCCTGAATAGGTTTTCAAGATGAACTTCTTTGAACACTCTCCCACTGCGTGTATGTCCAACCTCTGTGTCACTGTCGCTATCCAAATTCCTGAACATTATCCTTTTTAAGTTCGTTCGATCTACTGTATCTTCAAGATGTTCTTCTCATGCAATAACATCTTGATTCTCAACTTTAGAAAATGTAAAAAATTTCCTCTGGGTCCCTTGAAGAAATATCTCTCCGCCTGGCTATACGACTCTACTCTGTCAACAACAAACTCAATGATGTACCCTCCAATGGTGCTATCAAACCAGTGATCTACATCTCTTGGCATGACATTGTCAACTCTCTTGACCTTCTTGATCAACACCGACGTCCAAACTACAAGAGGTCTAGATCTGACCTCAAACTGGGTATCTGCCAACCTAGCTAACCACTCATGTAGCTTCTGATGGATTCCTCCAAAGAATATCTCATGTATATCAGTAAAAATATGTCTCTCCAACCAATCCTCTGTACTAAGATTAGGGTTCTTGTTCTGGGCTTCAACAAAGTCCTTTTCCTGATCCGCTATCCACTTTTGAATCTCTATCTTTGGTCGAAACCACCTTGACATTCCCTCAAGAAGATTCCTGTCCTGGCAATGAAACCATTTGTTGGCACGGGGGTAGACCCAGGGTTTAGCTCTGAGAGCACACCAACAAGCCCTAACTACTGGCCCTTTTGGCTACACTTACGAAGCAGATGTAGTCTCACCCAAAGAAGCTATGGGGGGGTCGCATGACAGAGATGTCTACAACCAAGGGGGAGTATCAAGTGGATCTAACCCTAGAACAATACAGTATGCATATATCACTTATCAAGTTAGATATACTTCACACAACTATAGATCTGATCTAACACAACAATGCAATAACAGTATATCAATGACAAAGAACAGAGCAACAATCACACACACAACACAAGATATATGTGGTTCACCCTCTCTCTAGGGATACGTCCACAGAAATGTGATTTATAATATATTAAGATGAAAGCATACAGTTCTGATCTACGCTCTTAGCCAACAGATCTTCTCTCTTCTTCTCTCAATCTCTCCCCTTCCTATGCACCCAACTGCAAGACTTGATCTTCACACCTAGCTGAAGATCTTACAATACCAGAAGGCTCTCACTCTTAGCACTTCTCTCTCTCATAGTAATTCTCACTCAATACAATAACAATCACGATCCCAAAAATCATCTTACCAACCCAACCCAGGTCCTCTTGACCTTTATTTATACTTTTCAATAGCTCACCAACATCCTTAGGTTGAAGCCTAAGTGTCAAAACCCTAGGTGTCTAAAACCCTAGGTCAACTTGACCCACATTTTCAGGGCTTCGCTAGCCTATCTTTCCTTCCTTCTCGTGTGGTGCTCCAAAGCATCTAACGATGGATTTTTTCTGCTTGTTGAGTTTTCCACGGTCCTTCTTCTTTTTTGACCTACCATCCTCGATCTCCTTGTCCAACAACTTTCTTTCTTGGACTTCGCTCCGTCTTTTATTCTCTTTTGCTCACTTCGACCTAGTAATAGTCACTATGTCTTCTGCGATGTTCACATTTTGCCTTTTCTTCCTTGATCTTCGCTTGCTTCCATAACAAGGGGACAACATGCCCCAAGCCAATGTGTTCTAAACTTCCCAGGATGATTCATGAACTTACTGTCATATACTAGTACTAGATCACCTTGCTTGGATGCCTTCTTCTTGATGTGCCTGTCATGATAGGCCTTCTCTCTTTCCTTCTGAACCTGTTGGTGGAATCCTGTAATAAATCTGTCTTCTTCTAGTTCAACCAACTGTGCAAGCCTATATTGAAAAACACCAATGTCATCCATATATGTAAAGGCAACAATTCTTAAGCTCGGCACTAGGTATTCCATTGGGACAATGGCTTCAAGACCATACACCAACTTGAAGGGGGTCTGCATTGTTAATTTCTTGCAAGTGGTTCTATAGGCCCAAAGTACTGTTGGTACTCATAAATCCGAGTCATCCCTGTTCACACTGCAAATCTTCGTCAACGTTGTCTCCAAGATCTTGTTGAATGCTTCAACTATCCCATTTTCTTGTGGATGGTAAGGTGTGCTCTTCTGGTGGTGGACTGCAAATTCCTCAATCAGGGCTTCAATTGTTTTGTTTATGAAATGTGTTCCTTGATCACTCATAAGGATCTTTGGGCATCCAAACCTGGTTATGATGTCATCAAATATGAAGCTTGCAGCTGTAGTTTCACTACAGTCCTTAACTGCTCTTGCTTCAGCCCATCTAGTCAAGTACTTTGTCACAGTAATGATGTACCTTTCTCCTGTGCACTTTCCTGGTGGGTTTATAGGTCCCACGAAGTCAATGGCCCATTTCTCAAATGCTTGAAGGGTCAACTATGGTGCTAATGGCATTTCATCTCTTCTAGATGGTTTCCCAATTCTTTGGCATACATTGCAGGCTCTGTAATAGTCTTTAGAATCTCTGTGTAAGGTAGGCTGCCAAAGGCCAGCTCTAAGAACCTTCTGCGCAGTTTATTTCCCTGCGTAATGTCCTCCTACGATGCCCTCATGATATTATTCAAGGATCAATGGTCTCTCTTCCTCCATAACATACCTTCTCAATATCTCATTAGGTCCCATTTTGTATAGATGTCCAGCTATAAGAGAAAAGTTGACAACGCGCACTACTAGTTGTTTCTTCCGAGGAATTGTATACTCGCTAGGTTCCATTCTTGTTGATAGGAACTGGACTATTTCTATGAAGTGGTCATCAATATTTCTAATGGCCAACAACTATGCATCTGACAGTGTATCCTCCAAACTGGTCGGCTCTTCACCATGTTCCAACCTTGATAAGTGGTCGGGACCTTTGTTCATTCTTCCTGGATTAACTATGATCTCAAAATCATATTCCTAAAATAGTAGAAGCCATCTGCATATTCTCCCCCCCAACACTAGCTTGTTGACTAGGTATTTCAGGGCAGAGTGATCAGTAAATATTTTAAAGTGTCCTCCCAACAATTAGTGGCAATATTTCTGCAGCGCATACACCATGGCTAACCCTTCTCTCTCAGTAGTGGTGTAGTTGACCTCTGTTGTTGATAGCTTTCGGCTAGAAAAATATAATGGGTGGTCAATGTCTCTTGTTCCCAGTTGTGCTAACACAAATCCCAATGCAATAGAAGATGCATCAACATGCACATGAAACTCCTTGGTCCAATATGGGAAAACTAGAATAGGCGCAGTAACCATCTTTTATTTCAGTGTGTCGAAGCTCTGTTGGCATTCTTCCATCCAACTAAAATGACAATATTTCTTCAGAAGCTTCTCCATGGGTGCTGTAATCTAGGCATATCCTTTGATGAACTTCCTATAATACCCAGTATGTCCCAGCACAGTGTGTAGATATTTGACTGAAGTAGGAGGTGGCAAATCAACTATAATGGCAATTTTAGATGGATCTACCAGCAATCCCTGCTTGCATACAATATGACCTAAAAACACTCCAAATGGTGAGAAGAAGATGCACTTCTTCAGATTCAATGCAATTTGACACTACCTGCATTTATCCAACATTATCCTTAGACATTCAATATGATTTTTTAATAAACTAAAAACAGTCCAATCGTCAAAATATGCTTCTAGAAATTTATGCAAAAAATCCTTGAATGCTTCGACCACCACCCTAGAGAAGATGGCTAGGGCATTCTTCAATCCAAATGGAATCACTGTATACTGGTAGGATACCCATTCTGTTGCAAATGTGGTCTTGTGGTGATATTCCGTAGCAATCCAGATCTGATGGTATCCTAAAAATCCATATGTAAAAGAATATGCTTCCTGGCCTCCCACATTATCTAACAATTCGTTAGTGAATGGTGTAAGAAAGGGGTCGTGAAAACAAACATCATTCAACTTCCTGAGATCTATGCAGATCCTGATCTCTCCTGTCTTTTTGTCCTGTATCACCATAGGGCTAATCCATTCTGACTCTTCGACAGGTTCTATAATCCCTTCTTCCAGCATTCTGTCTAGCTCAATCTTCACTTTCTCCTTATATTTAGGGTTCAACCTGTAGGGTCTATGTTTAACTAGTCTTTCATCTAGTTTCAAAGGGATCCTCATCTCTCCCATAGGCCCTTTGATTCCCTTCATATCAGTGAACTTGGTTGGAAACAAGTCCTGATATTCATGCAGTAACTCTGTGATCTTGTCAATGGTAGCAACATCCCAATAATCTTCGACATTTTCAAGCTTTGGTGTCTCCTCTGTTCCAATATTGAATTTTTTAATCTTGATGGGTTGTCCAATGAATGGTAGCTCAACTACAGGTCCTTCAACATCTCTCTAGACTTATTTTTATGCGATGTTCACCTTCCTCGGATCATCGTCTTCATCAACATTGATGTTGTAATAGCCTTTCATTTTCTGGAGAGGCGCAATCCATTCGTCCTCTTCTTGTTCCAAAGGAAGGCTAGATGCCTCCTCAAATACTTTCTGTCTCACAATCTGTAATGCTTGATCTAATGAAGTATATTGACTTTCAAATAAGAAGGTGGTTATAAAATTCTGAGTCATACCTTCCCAATCTACAATGATGAGGCACAACTCTTCTTGAAGGTACCAGTTGATAGGTGTCATGTCCAGTGTGTTAATGAATTTGTGTACCTACTGATCTTGAGGAATGTTTCTCCAGGCTTCCTCACAACTTCGCACATGGTCCTTTTCATAACTTCGACCTGTGTATCTAACTTCACAGCCTTCTACTTGTGCTAAGAACCATACTGTCATCAAGGTACGACATTGTATCCAGTCTGTAATATTACTTTTGTGTGTCCCCCACCATCTTGATGGGGTTGCTTTTAGGGCCTCATCCATTGCCAACAATCTTTGTTGCATTGGTAAACTTTCTTCAAAGTCTGACAAGAAGGTTTCTAAAGGATTCATACCATCAAAGGTGGGTAAGTTACTTACTGTTGTGTTGATCCAACGAACTTCTCTCGTTAATCTAGCACATCTTCTTGTAGATACTTCATACATTTTATTCTTCCAATTCTCCAGTGCTTCTTTTGAGTCTGATGAACATGCATTGTCACTTCACCATCTTAGGTTTCCATCGACCGTAGGATTAATGTATTCATGTTGCAAGGACAACTATCATCAACTATCTCAATTACCTAACAGTGCAGGGTAAGGACAACTATCATCAACTATCTCAATTACCTCAAAATATGCAAACGTTCTTACTTCGTCGATGTCCATAGGGACATGTTTGTTACGCATTATTTTTGTCACCCTTATGACCGTTAATGATGTAAACCTATATGTTGCCTTCAAAGGGTTCAACGGCTTGAATTCTTGAAGAAAGAAGGGTGAAGAACTTTCCCTGAGAGAAGAAGTTGTATTTTCCTTTGTAAAAAACCCTATTAAAGAGGATTTCCGCATGCTGCTCTATACACAGGGTGCGGAAATGCCTTGTTTCCACAGGCTGTAGTATATATAGGGTGAGGAAATGCCTGGTTTCCGCAAGCTGCACTATAGCTAGGGTGAGGAAATTCCTGATTTCCGCAGGCTGCACTATAGCTAGGTTGTGGAGTTTCCGCAGGTTTCTCTATAGCTAGGGTGCGACGACCTTTGTACATGGAAAAAATGAGTGTCTTCTTGATGCTTCTAGAAGGAGAAGCTTCTATGGTCAGGTGAATTCCGAATGGTTTGTATCTTATTCACTTTCATGATTTAGTGGGATCATCATAACCTCCTCACCTTATCCTCTTCAACTTATAAAAGGAGAGGAGCTCTCATGGAAAAAGTTAGCTTTGGAGATTGGCTTGAGTTAGAGGTTATTTTGGCTTGAGATTGTTAGCTTGGTTAGAGTGGTTTTAATCTTGGCTTTGTTAAGATAGATTGTGAGTAGCTATCAGATCCATGGTATCAGAATCCTTGGAGTAAGAAGTGTGTGGGAAGTAAGGAACTGTTGGAAGGAACCTTATGACATAAAGGCATCCAGTTGTAATCTCTCTTCCTATTATTTAATATAATACAGTGGCAGGCTTCTTTCCCATAGAATTATCTTTATTTTATTTCATAATTCCTTGATCATATGCATAGGTTGTCATTGAATATACTTCTATTGCTTTCACTTTGGTTGGTTTGTGTCTCATTGCAGGATCAGTATCACAAGAGCACCGGAGCGAAACAGGAACAACAAAGACATAAGAAAGCGACACTTAAAGGTATGTATCTCATCTTTTGTTTGGTAGTAAATTTGATGGAAAAACCTGGAAAAACCCTATGTATAGAGTTGACTGCGGAAATCCTCTTTAATAGAGTTTTTTACAAAGGAAAATACAACTTCTTCTCTAAGGGAAAGTTCTTCTCCCTTCTTTCTTTAGGAATTCAGTCCACTGACCCCTCTGAAGGCAACATATAGGTTTACATCATTAACGGCCATAAGGGTGACGAAAATAATGTGTAACAGAGATCCCCCCAAAGTATGAAGTTAGAACATAGTGATAGCTGAAATACTTTGTCGAGTGTGTGTAGGGAACAAGGAACACGTTGGTCAGAAACCTGCCACCAAACAAGGAAATACAATACAATAATATATCATCACTGAGGTAGGCATTCCCATAATCAGAATGCAAAGATCCATGTCAAGTAATACAGGTCATGGCCACCAAACATACATTATGGATCCATGCCATTATGACTCAAATATGAACATAGCCACCAAAAATACATTGTGGATCTATGTGTTAAAGACTCAAATTTGAACATATCCACGAGACATACAATGTGGATCTATGCAACAGTACAAACTGTATTCACATGGTTAGATTCGTACTATAGAGTGGTGGAGATGAAGACCTTGAATCTTTTCTCATAGATTCAGGTTGCGTTAGAGTATATTCATTTTGTATTGTTATCTTTGGAAATTGGCTTGAGTTAGATCTTACTCACTTTGGTGATCTAGTGGGAATCATTGACATTAATGGTAATCAAGTGGTTTCTACCATGTTTGACTTCAGCACATGTATTCACATGGTTAGATTCGTAAAATAGAGTGGTGGAGATGAAGACCCTGGATCTTTTCTCATAGATTCAGGTTGCGTTGGAGTATATTCATTTTGTACTATTATCTTTGGAGATTGGCTTGATTTAGATCTTACTCTCTTTGATGATTTAGTGGGATTCATTGACATTAATGGTGATTTTCCTTTCTTTCGACAATGTGTTTTCATTATTGACTCTTGATCGGGAGATTTCGTCGAGTGTTCGACTTCATCTCATTAATTCACATTCATTGGATTGTACTAGTGTACCTTGGGAGTCATTGACATTAATGGTGATTTCCATCACACTTGTTAATGGTATTCACTAATGACTAGTAATCAAGTGATTTCTACCATGTTTGACTTCAGCACATGTATTCACATGGTTAGATTCATACTATAGAGTGGTGGAGATGAAGACCCTGAATCTTTTCTCATAGATTCAGGTTGCATTGGAGTATATTCAGTTTGTATTGTTATCTTTGGAGATTGGCTTGAGTTAGATCTTACTCTCTTTGATGATTTAGTGGGATTCATTGACATTAATGGTGATTTTCCTCGCTTTTGACAATGGGTTTTCATTATTGACCCTTGATCGGGAGATTTTGCCGAGTGTTCGACTTCATCTCATTAATTCACATTCATTGGATTGTACTAGTGTACCTTGGGAGTCATTGACATTAATGGTGATTTCCATCGCACTTGTTAACGGTATTCACTAATGACCAGTAATCAAGTGGTTTCTACCATGTTCGACTTCAGCACATGTAGTCACATGGTTAGATTCATACTATAGAGTGGTGGAGATGAAGACCCTGAATCTTTTCTCATAGATTCAGGTTACGTTGGAGTATATTCAATTTGTACTATTAATGGGATAATCATTAAGTGTGGACACAATTCAATCCCCCTAGATCCATCTAGATATAGAACAAAACAAGACAGGACATGGTTTGGATCTTACTCGCTTTCATGATTTAGTGGGATCATCCTAACCTCCTCACCATATCCTCTTCATCTTATAAAAGGAGAGGAGCTCTCATGGAAAAAGTTAGCTTTGGAGATTGGTTTGAGTTAGAGGTTGTTTTGGCTTGAGATTGTTAGCTTGGTCAGAGTGGTTTTAAGCTTGGCTTTGTTAAGATAGATTGTGAGTAGCTATCAGATCCATGGTATTAGAATCCTTGGAGCAAGAAGTGTGTGGGAATAAAGGAACTATTGGAAGGAACCTTATGACATAAAGGCATCTGGTTGTAATCTCTCTTCCTATTATTTAATATAATATAGTGGCATGCTTATTTCACATAGAATTATCTTTTTTTTATTGCATAATTCCTTGATCATATGAATAGGTTGTCATTGAATATACTTCTACTACTTTTAATTTGGTTGGTTTGTGTCTCACTACAGGATCAGTATCAAAAGAGCACCAGAGCGAAATAGGAACAACAAAGACATAAGGAAGCGACAATTAAAGGTACGTCTCTCATCTTCTGTTTGGTAGTAAATTCAATGATTAGAGCCTAGGGAAAGCGCTTGTCTACTGACTTTGTGTCTAGGTTGGGAAATCCACTTGTCTCCCGATCATACTCCTTTATAAGATTACAAGTTGGTCTATGATCCACTTTTTTGAGTCAGTGTTTCCAAGATAGTTGTCGTGCCATTAATATGTTGAAAGAAAATTTCAACCCGGAAATCCTTCTATTGCATCAGCCATTTCTGCAGTCCTTAAGCCTTCTATTGTGTTGGCCATCCTTGAGTCAGTCCTCAATCATTTGTTACTATGATCTACTTCAAATCTTGTTACCCGTTTCATGTAATTGATGGGGGATACATTAAGGCCCTCCTGTGACGAGTATTTTCCTATCAATTTCAGCTCATTATCTAGGAATTAGACTTAGAAACTAATTGGTACCTTGGAACTTGCATGCCTCAATGGCAGGTTTCCTCACTTTTGACAATGGGTTTTCATTATTGACCCTTGATCAAGAGATTTCACCGAGTGTTCGACTTCAGCTCATTAATTTGCATTCGTTGGATTTTACTAGTGTACCTTGGGAGTCATTAACATTAATGGTGATTTCCATCACACTTGTTAACGGTATTCACTAATGACTGGTAATCAAGTTGTTTCTACCATGTTCGACTTCATCACATGTATTCACATGGTTAGATTTGTACTATAGAGTGGTGGAGATGAAGACCCTGAATCTTTTCTCATAGATTCAGGTTGCATTGGAGTATATTCAGTTTGTACTGTTATCAGGCTAATCGTTAAGTGCAGACACAAATCAATCCCCCTAGATCCACCTAGATATAGAACAAAATGAGACAGGACATGGTTTGGATGTTACTCGCTTTCAATATTTAGTGGGATCATCCTAACCTCCTCACCTTATCCTCTTCAGCTTATAAAAGGAAAGAAGGTCTCATGGAAAAAGTTATCTTTGGAGATTGGCTTGAGTTAGAGGTTCTTTTGGCTTGAGATTATTAGCTTGGCCAGAGTGGTTTTAAGCTTGGCTTTGTTAAGATAGATTGTGAGTAGCTATCAAATCCATGGTATCAGAATCCTTGGAGCAAGAAGTGTGTGGGAAGCAAGGAACTATTGGAAGGAACCTTATGACATAAAGGCATGCGGTTGTAATCTCTCTTCCTATTATTTAATATAATACAGTGGCATGATTCTTTCCCATAGAATTATCTTTATTTTATTGCATAATTCCTTGATCATATGCATAGGTTGTCATTGAATATACTTCTACTGCTTTCACTTTGGTTGGTTTGTGTCTCACTGCAGGATCAGTATCACAAGAGCACTGGAGCGAAACATGAACAACAAAGACATAAGTAAGTGACACTTAAAGGTATGTCTCTCTTCTTTTGTTTGGTAGTAAATTTGATGATTAGAGCCTAGGGAAAGCGCCATGTCCTGTCTCATTTTGCTCTATATCTAGGTGGATCTAGGGGGATTGATTTGTGTCCACACTTAACGATTAGCCTGATAACAAAATTGGCGACTAACTTGTTGACTCCTAAGGTACACTAGTACAATCCAATGAATGCGAATTAATGATCTAAATTCAAACACTCGGTGAAATATCCCGATCAAGGGTCAATAAAGAAAACCCATTATCGAAAGCGAGGAAACCTGCCATTAAGGCATGCAAGTTCCAAGGTACCAATTAGTTTCTAATTCTAATTCCTAGATAATGAGCTAAAGTCAACAAGAAAAGACTCATCATAGGAGGGCCTTAATGTATCCCTCATCAATGACATGAAAACGATAACAAGATTCAAAGTAGATTAGAGTAACAAATGATTCAGGACTGACTTAGGGATGGCCGATGCAATAGAAGGCTTAAGAACTACAGAAATGGCCAATGCAATAGAAGGATTTCTGGGTTGAAATTCTCTTTGAACATATTAACAACACGACAACTGTCTTGGAAACACTGACTCAAATATGTGGATCACAGACCAACTTGTAATCTTATAAAGGAGTATGATCGGGAGACAAGTGGATTTTCCAACCTAGACACAAAGTCAAGTAGTCTATCAAGTAGACTGTAAACAAACTATAATCAAACCCAAAAATTCACCCAGAACTTAGACAAAACTAACAAAAATCAATTTCCGTAGGCTATAAGACTAACACAGTGTGACGATCTCAGGTCACCATAGGCTAGACAACAAATACAATGCAGAAAATCCACACTGTGTCAAATGGTAGGGTGCGGAAATCAAATATCGCCACACTGTCCCTCAAAGCAGGGCGTGGAAATCAAAGTAAAAATGAAAAAATAAAAAATAAGAAGGTTTTTCCAGTGTGGTTTAATCAGTCAGAGAGTCATGATGGATCTCCCAGTGACTTAGAAAACAGAATCCAAGAAATCAAAGAAAGAAAGAAAGGCAAACTAGGAAAACAATTCGTTCCCCAGTGGAGTTGCCAATTTTGTTATCAGGCTAATCGTTAAGTGCAGACACAAATCAATCCCCCTAGATCCACTTAGCTATAGAAAAAAACAAGATGGGACATGGCACTTTCCCTAGGCTCTAATCATCGAATTTACTACCAAACAAAAGACAAGAGACATACCTTTAAGTGTCGCTTCCTTATGTCTTTGTTGTTCTTATTTCGCTCTGGTGCTCTTGTGATACTGATCCCGCAGTGAGACACAAACCAACCAAAGTGAAAGCAGTAGAAGTATATTCAATGACAACCTATGCATATGATCAAGGAATTATGCAATAAAATAAAGATAATTCTATGGGAAATAAGCATGCCACTGTATTATATTAAATAATAGGAAGAGAGATTACAATCGGATGCCTTTATGTCGTAAGGTTCGTTCCAACAGTTCCTTGCTTCCCACACACTTCTTTCTCCTAGGATTCTGATACCATGGATTTGATAGCTAATCACAATCTATCTTAACAAATCCAAGCTTAAAACCACTCTGTCCAAGCTAACAATCTCAAGCCAAAACAACCTCTAACTCAAGCCAATCTCCAAAGCTAACTTTTTCCATGAGAGTTCCTCACCTTTTATAAGCTGAAGAGGATAAGGTGAGGAGGTTAGGATGATCCCACTAAATCATGAAAGTGAGTAAGATCCAAACCATTCAGAAGCCACCTCACCATAGAATTTTCTCCTTATAGAAGCATCGAGAAGACGCTTGTTTTTCCCACGTATAAAGGTCACCGCACTCTAGCTATAGAGAAACCTGTGGAAACTCCGCAGCCTAGCTATAGTGTAGCCTGCAAAAATCAGGAATTTCCTCACCCTAGCTATAGTGCAGCTTGCTGAAACCAGGCATTTCCTCACCCTAGCTATAGTGCAGCCTGCGGAAACCAAGCATTTTTGCACCCTGTGTATAGAGCAACCTGTGGAAATCCTCTTTAATAGGGTTTTTTACAAAGGAAAATACAACTTCTTCTCTCAGGGAAAGTTCTTCTCCCTTCTTTCTTCAGGAATTCAGGCCAATGACCCCTTTGAAGGAAACACATAGGTTTACATCATTAATGATCATAAGGGTGACAAAAATAATGTGTAAAAATGTTCCAATCGTCCAAAGGGGCTTACAGCTTGCTGATTAGCCATCCTAATCCTAATAGGGGAATAGATCAACTTCGGTTTTCCCATTAGTGCCCAGGTTTGCTTCGTCATGACATTGACCTCTGACCCTAAGTCGAGGACTACATAGTCTATATATACTCTCCTATTTGAGTATTCAAATGTAACTCCTTATTTGTCCTTCTCTTTTTAGTGATTTGGTGTACTTCCCTATTAAGTAAGGGGTCTATCTTTCCTAGCTCATACTGTCTAATTAAATTTTGTAGTTCTTGTACAACATTCTCATCCTGAATCAACTTAATACAAGTATATAAAAATTCCATGGGCTTGCTTACCTCTTTTCCTTCTCTTGGCGAAGCAGACTTATCAAACGCCTGAGGCATTCCATATTATCTTAGTTCTGGTCGTGTCTTTGTTGAAGAGCCTTGATCTCCTTTGAACTCTTTTCTCGCCTCCTCAAATACTTGGCTTTCCCTCTTTGCATCAAAATTTTGGGTCTTCTCTACAACTTTCCTGACTCCTGAGTCTTTTGTAGTCTTTCCTTCGGTCAGTCTGTCTTCTCCTGTAGCAGTGCCTCCTCTAGTGATAACAACTACTCTAGGGTCTTATCCGTGAGGTTCAACATATATCAGTTGCACTTGCAGGTTCTGCTGAGGTCCTCGTCTCTCCTGAAACTTAGCCAAGAAAACATGACAATCTTCTATAACATGTTCAAACGAGTTGCAGTAGCTACAAGTAGTGCAAGGGTTCTGATAGTCCCTTGCTAAGTGTCCTGGTTTTGCGTAGTTGTAACATATGATCTTTCCTTGGCCTCGACCCATACCTCCTCCTCATCCTCATCCTCTAAATCCACTGCGAGGATTGAATTTTCCTCTCCCAGGGGAGTTATACTGTGTAGTGTTTCCTTCTTGCTGGACTTCGCCTTGAATTTTGTATATGTCTCTTGACCTTTCATGCATGAGATCATATGCCCAACAATCCCTATCATCATGGCCCATAGACTTATAGAATGTGAAATACAAATTTGTGGGTGTCTGAACATATTTTTGCATGTAATATCACTCACTAGGGCGATGTCTATTTCGACATACTTTGCACCAAGGTAAGGTGACTTGCTTCAAAGGGATCGAAACTCTAGAGGCCAAGTATTCATGAAATAGGGGGCACTGCTCCTTGTCATGGCCTTCTAATTTTCATCAGACACACCAAATGTCTTCTCTTTTATATTTTCCCTTGTCTTTCTTCATATCTTCAACCTGTAGAGACAAACTAGTTAACTAACTCAAGATCTGACTCATACCAGAGCTGGATTCTCCCATAGGGGATGATTCTAACTTCATGGTGATATCCAGTGCCTCAGCCTACGAAACAATCTTCTGTTGCATCAGAGGGACTCTGATATGTGGTAAGAGGGAAACGATGAACCACTCTTTGTTATGTTCATCTGGGATCTGAAAAGTCAATCGGCCTGTTAAGGTCTTAAATCTCTAATTGAATTCTCAGACAGGTTCGACTACCTTCTGCTTGAACTCTTTCAACTTTGTAATACATTGTGACTCTGATTTGGGTTTCTTGAACTCTTCAATCAACGCATTCTTGATCTCATTTAGTGGCTTAGGTTGTGCAAGTCCTTGGACAAGCTTCATGTACCATCTCAGTGCGTGATCTTGAAGGGTAGTACTAAAATGGATTCTTTTAACAACTTCATCGACGACATTTTTAATATTCCATACGGCTTCACACATGAACGAGTGTTGATCAGGATCTTCATATCCATCTCCCCTAAAGATAGGGAGCCTCATCTCATCTACCATAGATCTTCCTAGGTTTCCTGTCTGAGTATGTGGTGGACTACTAGTGACAGTGCTCTGAACGCTCTGGTGACTTGGATTACTCTGATTGCTTAATGCTACTGAATGAACAAGAGGGATAATAATACTTACTTGAATAGTCTGCACAGTCCCTGAAGTTTCTGGTTCTACCCGACGAGGTTCTTCAACTTTCCCTTCCTTTGCCCTAGCGGGTTTTGAATGCTCTTCATCCGTTAGATATTCCTCTTCTCCACTATAGAAAACCTCGTCCTCATAGTTCTGCTTGAATAGGTTCGCAAGATGAACCTCTCTGAACACTCTCCCACTACGTGTATGGCTAGCCTTTGTGTCGCTGTCGCTGTCCAAATTCCTGAACATTAGCCTTTTCGAATTTGACCAATCTACTGTATCTTCAAGATGTTCTTCTCATGCAATAGCATCTTGATCCTCAACTTCAAAAAATGTAAAAATTTTCCTCTGGGTCCCTTGAAGAAATATCTCTCTGCTTGGCTATATGATTCTACTCTGTCAACAACAAACTTGGTGATGTACCCTCCAATGGTGCTATCAAACCATTGATCTACTACTCTTGACACGACGTTATCAACTCTCTTGACCTTCTTGATCAGGGCCAACATCCAAACTACAAGAGGTCTAGATCTGATCTCAAACTGGGTATCTATTAACCTGGCTAACCACTCATATAGCTCCTGATGGATTCCTCCAAAGAATATCTCGTGTATATCAGTAAAAATATATCTTCCTACTCAATCCTCTGTACTAAGATTAGGGTTCTTGTTCTGGGCTTCAGCGAAGTCCTTTTCTTGATCTTCTATCCACTTATGAATCTATGTTTTTGATGGAAACCACCTTGACATTCCCTCAAGAATGTTCTTGTCCCAACAACGGAACCATTTGTTGGCACAAGGGCAAACCCAGGGTTCAGCTCCGAGAGCGCGCCAACAAGCCCTAACTACTGGCCCTTTCGGCTACACCTGTGAAGGAGATGTAGTCTCACCCAAAGAAGCTATGGGGGGGTTGCAGGACAGAGATGTCTACAACCAAGGGAAATATCAAGTGGATCTAATACTAGAACAATACAACATGCATATATCATTTATCAACTTATATCTACATCACATAACTATATATTTGATCTAACACAACAATGCAATAACAATATATCAATGACAAAGAACATAGCATCAATCACACACATGACACAAGATATATGTGGTTCACCCTCTCTCTAGTGATATGTCCACAAAACTGTGCTTTATAATGTATTAAGATATAACATACAGTTCTTGTTTGCGCTCTTAGCTAACATATATTCTCTCTTCTCTTCTCTTCCTCTCCCCTTCCTGCGCACCCAGATGCAGGGCTTGATCTCCGCACCCAGCTGGAGACCTTACAATACCAGAAGGCTCTCACACTTAGCACTTCTCTCTCTCATAGTAATACTTACTCAATAATAACAATCACAATACCAACAATCATCTTACCAACCCAACCTAGGTCCTCTTGACCTTTATTTATACATTACAATAGCTCGCTGGCATCTTTAGGCCAAATCTTAAGTGTCAAAACCTTAGATACCAAAACCCTAGGTGTCTAAAACCCTAGGTCAACTTGACCCACGTTTTCAAGGCTTCTCCAACCAACCTATCTTTCCTTCCTTCTCACGCGGTGCTCCAAAGCATCCAACGATGGATTTTCCCTCTTGCTGAGTTGTCCATGATCCTTCCTCCTTGCTGATCTGTCATCCTCGATCTCCTTGTCCAATGACTTGATTTCTCAGACTTCGCTTTGTCTTTTCTTCTCTTTTGCTCACTTTGACCCAGTAACAGTTACCATGTCTTCCGTGAAGTTTGCATTTTGCCTTTTCTTCCTTGATCTTCGCTTGCTTCCATAACCAAGGGCCAACATGTATTCAAAAGGTTCTCTTTTACATTCGGCCAGAAGAAGCCTCGAATACATCTCTAATCTTCTTATTTATACAAAAATCATCTTAACCAAAAGTGGTTAGATTTTCCACATTATTAGCTCTCAAAATAGAATACAATCTAAACTAAAAAGATATTACAAAGATTTTGAACATCTTATGGGATTTCTTTCGCTTGCTGGCGATTCATTCATCCTCTATTTTCTCGTGGATGCACTTGGATTTTGTTGATCCTTGAATTGCACATGCAGATCCAATAATGCAATAACAAACTTGGAGGGTTCAATATTTGCATTTAATTCAAATGAAAAAGCCTTTTTATGCACCAATGGTAGATTTGTTTGAATTTGAACTACCTGTTGAGTGATCTAATGTTGTAAACTTGGTTTCACTAGAAGATCATTTAAAATTTTCAAATCAACATGATTGACATATAGTATAGCATTTTGTACCCTCTCTTTTCTTTTCTTCAGATATTCTCTATTCTTTTCAATCTCGACTTTCCCAAGTGTAGAATGAATACCACTGACATAAATTTCTTCCATTTCTAGATCTACAACTAAAAGATCATCAAGAAAAGCATCCTTTTCCTCTTTATCTAACCTTTAATTTCTTCAAGATTGTTTTCCCAGGTCTTTAAAGCCATTTCTCCTTTTATCTGCTCAAATTATGAAAAAGGGGAAAGTCCTGGTACATTGAGATTTTGCCTCCACACTATAAATTCTTGAAATTTGAATATGTCCATAGAAGATTCCTTCTCTTTGTCATCAATAATATGAAAATAATTATTGATTACCTGATAGTGTTTTTGGATGGCATCCAAACTTTCATACAAATTCTACTGGACAATCTACAACCTCTCATTTACCTCTGATGCTTGTTTCTTGAAGGCATAAATGTCAATTAATGTGCCCTCGATTGTGGTTATCCGAGCTTGGAATTGATTTATTAATGTATCTTGCTGGGAGACCATGTTATTACTCAAGTGATGATTTTGAAAACTTAATTTCAATTTATCCTCTAATTGTTTAATCTGCTGCTCAAAACCCTGTTTGACTTGGCTTATATTAGAATTCATTCTTTCTCTGGAAGTAACTTCCATTTGTTTCATATCATTATGCAATTGTTCAATCAAAAGATTCTTCTGGTCAAGTTTTTTTCTCAAATTATCCACTGACCATAAGTTAGCAATTTCAAATTCTCCCAGTGAATTTGCTACCTCTTTTGCGAATTCAGGGTCACTATGTCCCTATCCATCATATATCATTCTTTCTTTTTTTGTAATTCCTTCCTCTTTCTGTCGAGATTCTCTTCGTATGATTGCCTTCCTTTTCTTGTTGAAAAATAAATCTGATGAAGGAATATCTTCAGGTTCAATAGGTGTCAGGTCATCTATATTGATAAGCTATGAACCAGGTAAATCATGACTTGTTACTAGGGGAGTCAAAGATGGTATGGGAGAAATAAGTGCAGCAGATTACCCTTGATTTGTGACATCTTTCACAGGAGTTTCGGTGTTTGACAATAATAGAGGAAAATTATGCCCATGTTTCATAAAATCTTTGAATAATGCTAATAATTCTTGATCACTTTTACCTGGTATGGATATTCCTGTAATTATTGCATCCTTGGACAATGTTTTTGGTGTCCTTTCCACTTCTTTAGTTTTGTCCTCAGGAAAGTCATGTTGCTTGAGATTTGATGATTGTGCCACCCATGAAGTTGGATTAAGCCTTTGTTTTTCTTGCAAGATTTTAGGTAAATTGTTCCTTTTATGCTTTTGAAAGATGAAAAAATCTGACTGTCGTTCTTGAGGAAGACTTTGAAATATGGATATGACCTCCTCATATGATCCAATTCCTTTGAAAACCTTGTCATAAGGTGAATCTTCATGGATGTATATCTTCATGTCAAATTGAACCACATGATTTTATACCACTTTATGTGGGTCATGCTTCTTGAATTCAATGTCAACCAACTTAATATCATCTAAGGCAAAAGCCTCTACCTTAGCATGTCCAAATTCTGATAATGAGAATATACCAACCTGTATAGGAAAGGCTGGCCGAACTCTTTCTGTGCAGCCTTCAGTTCTTTGGTAATGCCAGTTGAAACTGTCTGATAGGTTAATTCTCTACAAACAAGTCTGTTTGGTAGAAATTTAGGAAGAGCATGTGGAAATGTGAAACAATAAAAAAATCTGATGTAAGAAAAACTTTCCTCAATGTACCAATCTACAATAACACCCATATTTCCAATAATTTGTTCTGAAATTTTGGGAGGAGGTTGACCATAGATCATTTCATGGATTTGAATGACCACATTGAGACAAATTTCATAAAAATAATCCTTTTCATTTTCCTCCCATAATTTAGAATGATAGAAATGTATAGGCTCGGTGATAGTCAAAGTCCAACTCCAATTCATAAGAGGAAATGGGGTTTTGAAAAAAATTGCATCCATAATATATGAAAACATGTAGAAGGGAGCATGTTATCATTTAGACTTTTGGTTTTTTGTAATCCCTTATTTTTTTAGCTAGGTTACCCGACAACATTTTTCCCTATTCAAAAGTATAACCCTCTGCAACTTCATGAATTATAGGAACCCACTCTATAGTAAAATGCGTAGGATTTTTGTTTTTGAACATTATACAAAGCATCATGGAATTATACAAAATATGGGCATCACAAGAGGCTATAGATTATATACCATGGCTATCAGTTTTGAATTTATTTTCATTTCCCCACCACGTTTTCACTAAATCGTGAACAATTATGATGTATTTTGTGCATTCATCATCCTCAAACTTCATTATAAATGATGCATTGTAAGTATATTTGATGTTGTGAATTAATTTATACATTACTTGAATGTACTCAGTTCAGAATGAGCCGACAATGGTCTTTTGATGACTGTATATGGTTCTGGTGGGGATATCCACATGCTCTAAGGCCTAACTTATCATATCAGTATATGGCATCCGTTTCGGTTGAGATGCAACTTTGTGAAGTTCCGACTTAGACACATGTCTTAGCTTGCTTGCAATTGACTCATCTTATCCTCTGCTTGAATCCTCTGAATATAGGGAATTTTCCTTCTCTAAAATATCATAAACCTGCTTCCATGAGTTAATGACATCCGTTAGTCAAGAAGTAGCATTTGAAATAATGCCTAAATTTGGGTTCGACTCCTCTGCAAATGGATCTTGCTTCTTTCCTAGTTTACGTGATGCCATGATTTCCAAATATCAATGTTAGCCCTCCCATGAGAAGTAAAAATCTATGAGTCTAAACTTCTAAATTCAAAAGTTCTAGATGCTAATGGAAAAATTCTATGAAGTTAAAAATGCCTTTATTAAAAAAAATGTTAAACACTAATTATCTTTTCATTTAATCCATTGACAGGGTAATCATGCCAAATCTGTCAAATTTATTACTTGACGATCGTAAGATTTTCCAATATTTTACCTTAGCCACGTTGAATATAGCTTTAATGATCACAATTAATGAGGATAAGCTATTTCGGTAGTTCAACATTCGATAGTTTTGAATGAGGAATGATAGATATATCCCGAAGGCTGAATTCACAAAGCAATTAACCATCCTTTAATTTATTGTTTCATTTTAATTGATCACAACTTATGGTCACTTTAATTTTAAGTGCTTTGAAACTCTAGGACTCCAGAGCTTTGGGACTTTGTGAGTTTGCATTAGTGGTGTATAGAGTTTCCCCGAAGGCTAAACTCACGGAGAAATTATTTAATTTTAATTACGCCTACTAAAACATGGTTTACCCATTAATCTTTGGCGCTTTATCATTTCGGTCATTCCGACACTTTGGCACTCCGACACTTTTTGAATTTGTTCTTTATTTGATCTTCTAGAAGTCTGAAGTTGAAAGAGCCGTCGATCTAGATGACTATCAAATTTTAACGGTTGGTACTTGATCTGCCCTGTCAAGATGTAAAGAAAACGTCTTTTTGTCTCGAAATGATATTCCTAAGTTTAAAAATTTTATTTTGAAAAGAGTAAAACAAAAAGGAATTTTGACAAAATTGATTTTTATTCAAAAATTTCATTTATGTTCTAACAGTTTGCATTGGTTGATTGGTTGTGAACCCTTTTGTCTTCATTGAAACATCTCACTTTTCTGGATGATTATGACTCTCTTGTTCACTGCAACCCTATTTCTTGTTGCTCATGTTTTGAGGGTTTTCATGAGTGTTTAACTTTTTTCTCCTTTTCATCTTTGAGTTCTTGATTGATAAAGTTGTCTCACACTTGTTGTCTTTCAATTATCACCTTTTTTAGTACACTTTGTTTGATTCCTTTTTTTCCTCATATTTCTTTGTGTCGAACACATACCTCTTTCATTTCTCTTGAAAGTTAAGAAGAAAAAAAGTCTGCATATCTCCTTGCATACATTATCAAACAAAGAAGTTTTGTTGCATTCCTTAGGAACTTGTTTTGGTACACGTTTGGAAAAAAGAGATAGTTTTGCATTCGCATTTTGGTTTTTGGACACGTTTGCTTGGTAGTTTGGCATCATATTGATCCTTGAAATTGAAAATTGCGTAGATTTGAGTTCTTGCTTGTGGTAAGAATAATATAACTCTTCTCCTTATCATACACAGAATTCATCGAAAAGAACAAACTGTATCCCATTATTTTTCATTCTATTGGAGTTGAGTCTCTCACACATCATCAGTTTCATCTCCATGGGCCCTTTCAGTAAAAATCCATTAAAATCAACTACGCGCTAATAAAATCAACTAGAACATTTTTTGGTTTTAGCACAATAACAATAGTACATGATTAGGGTCTTTGGACTAGAGAAAGTGAGTAAATCGTCCAAGAATACTAAACTGACTGTAGAACACTAGCGAGTGTACAAATCCAACTTTTGTATAATCATAGTCGAGAACCCCCTCTTACACAAGGGCTAAAAACAAATGTGCATGCAGAAGAGAAACAAAGATTTCCCCTCCAAATATTGGCCAATTGTAGCAGATAGAGCATATATTGGGGTTTTTTCTTGAGAAACCACTCATTTCATTTGGTCTCAGTGCTTCGTGAATTCCAAATCCATTCGGGGTCCTCAAGAGTCTTACTGATCCAATTGTCTCTAGTTCTCTTGAATAGCTTCAGACTTTGATATCCTTCCCATACATTCGGTCTTGATTTTCAACTATACTTGCCCGGAGGCTGAATGTGAATTGGTAGCCTTAGTAACCTTTCCTAGGTATCTACAAAGGTGACTATGGGGGGATTCCCATGATACCTATGGCATATGTCATATCACACTCTCAGTACCCTTGGAGGGTGATCCCATGAAAGAGAGGATTGCTTGCACCGAGAAGGGATGTAACGTGGAGGTCGGGGTACCTGATTCTCATTTATTTGCCAATGGCTTGACATATTATCTTCGAAAGATCCTTGAACTCACTATTTCTTGGCTGATTGCTTTTAGTTTTCTTAGGGGTGTGTTCCTTTCAGTTTTGTAGTCGACTTTAGGATCGAATATTTTAGAGTATACGAGGTATGGAACCTGACGTTACAGAACCTCAACCCAATGTTTCTTATGAAGGAATGATCTAGGATCCAACTTCTAAGGTTGGGAGCATAGCTCTTGGAAGTGATCAGCACGTAGGAGAACCGATCACAACTGTCATAGAAAGCATTGCATCTTACACAAATCATACTTTTATTGATCCACTTGTCCCACCACTCACTGAAGACACTGATCCACCATCCACGAGATATGTTGATGCTTTTTCTTCTTATAGGTTACCGCCCAGTTCAACCACTATATCATTTTTTGGCGTGAGCCTGCCATCTTTTGGTTTTTCTGAAGGACTTGGGAATTTATCATTTTCCACAACTTCTGTAGTTGATACTGCTGGTGATTATTCTTTACCATAAACATTAGTGACCCAGGTAATCTTGACTCAACCACTTGCACATACATCTTCCTTTGCACACAAGTCAAGTAGCATTCCTACTTCACTATTTCCGCACATGCACACACTAAGTGCTTTAATTGGTCATCCTATCGATCAGATGGCCGAAAATCAACTCATTCATACAACCACAGTTCCATAAGATACTCAGCCTCCATCTCGACCATCACAGATTAGTACATCCTACATTGGAGGTCAATATTCAATGGGAGGCCAACCTTGAGGTGGGGGGAAACCTTCAGTTGTAGGGAAATGTTTTACAGGGTGGAACCTACATAGTCACAATATCAACCTGCCCGGGGGCACTCTACTCCCGCTAGTCCTTCTATCCCTACCACGACTGGCCTATATCCTAGACATCCATTTCTAGGAACTGCTAACCCTTTGTGGGGTCAACCCAACCCGACATGTATTCTTCCGCAATAAAATGTTCCCTTTCAATTCGTAAACCCCATGATTCCGACACAAAATACCCTTCAACCACCTTACACGAGGGGAACATTAGGTTAATTTCAGTACATAGGAAGTCCATCATAGTACATGGGTGGTAAATTAGGACAACCACCTTACATGGGTGAACCACCCGAGAAACCACCATATATGGGAGGACCATCTAGCTTTTCCATCTTTTCGCAACCTGGATACGGTCTTACTAGTGTTCCTATTCCATATGATTACCACCAATATCCACATGCTGACCAATATCTTAAATTATTGGCTATGTTAGATCTACCAGATTTTCTGCATTTGACCAAACAATCCCATCCAACATGCTCCGTTTTGGCCTGACACCCGTCTGACATCCCAAAATTTGACGAAAAGCCTGGGGAAGAGCCTAATAATCATGTTATGAATTTCCATTTATGTTGTTCTTCCAACTCTTTGATGGATGATTCCATCAGTCTTAGACTTTTTCAGAGAACACTTACGGGTGTCGCAACAAAATGGTATATTGAGTTGCCACGTAACTCCTTTGTCGAATTTAATTCTCTTTCCATGGTTTTCTTGACACATTTTTAATTACCTATATGGTATGAGACTAACACAAAGTTTTTTACCTCACTCCAACAATCCTCTTCCACCCACATATCTGATCATATTCATGAGTGGAGACGACAAAGACAATTGATTAAAGCTCTCATTCCGGACCAACTCCTAGTGTATTGGTTTACAAATTTTCTCTTACCTCCCATTGTCCATGATGTTGTTATGGGAAACCTTGTTACTGGGGAGAAGGATATCAGGCATGCACATTATTTGGAATTGGTCTACTCCCAGTTCGACACACTTTACGATCTGATCCCTAACACTCCTCTTTTGTCGAACGATCTAACAAAACCTAATCTAGAACCAAGTTCTATTTCAGACACCAAAAATACTGCTTCTCCTTCTCAAACCTCTGAGGTGAATGCGGTCCAATCCACTGCATCTCAACAACCAAGAGGTAAGAATAAAAACAAGGGTAAATCCAAGAAATCTTCTAAAGAGAAGGATAATCCTAATACTGCTGATACTCAATCGAATAAGAATCCTAAGTTTCCTTGTATGATATATGATGAAGACCACTACAAAAAAGACTTCCATAATTGTGAGGCAATTTCTAAATTTCTGAAGGGTTTCTCCCAACCGGTTCAACAACAACATTTGGTTGCATAAAATACTTCCCCTCCGCAAGGGGGAAACACAGGTCATTCCCACCATGGGGATTCTCCCACAAGCACCTCTAAGGTGTACATGTTTAAAGCGGTTAATGTGACAACTCGAGAAAACACTTATGACACTCCTCCATGTGAGTAGAATAAGGGAAAGGCTGTTGATCAACCCTCCACATCCACTCCTCCTACATCTTCCAAACCTATTCATATTGAGAAGCCAACCTCTGACAGAATTTTGCGCCCACCCAAGAGCATAATTCGAAAGGAAACATTTAATCTAAATGCCTGTGCTTCCCAAAACTACAACATCGTTGAATATTTGGCACATGCGCCTTGTGCTATGTCATCCCTTGAAGTTCTACAGAACTATCCAAGTCAACATGGAACCCTGGTGTCAAACATTGGATCTATGGATCCAAAGGAGTCAAATTTGATCACGTTTAATCTGGATTACACTAAGGAGAGACTCTCCCACCACTTACCATTCCAAATTCAAATTTTGGTTCGTGGAAAAAACATCCATCACATTGTTTTGGATGAGGGAGCCTTCACCTGTGTCATGTCTTTGCCTTGTTGGAGAGCCTTATGTTCTCCTAAACTCACCCCATCTCTGACCACCTTGAAAGCGTTTGATGGACGTGGTTTCCAACCTCATGGACTCTTGAAATCTTTCACTGTGACATTGAAGGGTAAAACTGTTTCGATGGATATGGAAGTAGTTGACTCACCCCTGGATTACAATTTTTTACTTGGTTGTAGTTGGTTATACACGATAAATGTCGTCACATCTACAATGTTTCATGTTTTATGATTTCCCCATCAAGGAAAAACTATCACTGTTGACCAACTGGACTATATAACTCCAAATCTCCACAATGCTGCGATGAATGATGTCCCTTTTCTAGGACAATCTAGTCTTGAGAGTGTATGGGTAGGTCTTCTTAAGGATTCCTCGTTCATAAGGGTTTTTTCTTTACCTTCTCCTTCTATCCTACAGGTTGGCACGTTAAATATGATTTCGACTCAGGTGCCACAATCCCCAAAATCATCTGATCCTTTGGTAGTACCTGGTCTTGACGAGCATAGTTAATTGTCTCTGTCAAGCTCGTTAAAAATGAAACATACCTCCCTCCATTCCAATTGAGTCTCAATTTTGATCACGCACTTGAAAATTCCTTTCCTTTGTCTAAGGAAACTGTTCCCATTAGTAACCAGATGCCTAAACGAGGGTAGAAGAAAAGTCACCAGAGGAAACGACGCTTAGGGGGACAGGTCTCCAGCCTCTAGGCATCATGCTGGAGAAAACCCACTAGCTTCTGTCATGCAAGATGGTATTTCAAATGGTTCAAAGGTAATACCTCTCCTCTTATTAACTCCAGGGTGGGTATTCTTCTTTCTTACATGGATAGGTCCTTCAAGTCTTCCTGCGTTCTTTCAACTTCAACAACTAATTCTCTTGCGTTCTGCTGCTTTGAATTATCCTATTGTTCTTCTATTAGTCGCTCAATTTTTCTGGCTATGAGGTCCCTTAGTTCTTTCTTTTTCTGTTTTGTAGATTTCTCCTCTATTTTCCTTCTGATCTGATCTTTCTCAATCCAAGTCTTTCCTAACAAAAGTGGAAAGGGGGCACTATTCTCAACAAATTTAATGACTTAAAATTCTTCTTTAGTCGATGTTTCAATAGCAATCATAGGTAGATTAGTAACTCTTCCACATAGGGTTATCACTTTTCCTTTAAGCAAGCCTATCCTTCTTAATGAAGGTACCATAATAGGCTTTCCCAAAATTTCCCAAGTGCTTTCTAGCATAATATTCACATGTGTTTCTTCATCTAATACACATTCTATGTTGAAGTCTTCTATTCTTGTAACTATGCACTGTTTTTCTTTTAGGATCTCTGGTAAACTAACATATATGTGATCATCCATTACTTCTTTTAACTATATTAACATAGTCTTTGACTCTTTCTCTTTATGATTCTCTAACCTATCCTTAGTCTCTTGATCTTCTTTATAGTTTTCTTGTCCCATGTTCATATTTTCAACTTTAGCAATCATTCTTGGGAAATCCTCAACCTTATGACCAATAACTTTACAACAAAGACAAATAGGACCTATACCAGGGCATTCCTTAGCAAGATGTCCCGGTCTTTTGCAGTTATAACACAGTGTCAATCCTCTCTTTCTTTTAAATGATCCCGAACCTCTCTTGTAATGCGCACTGGGATCATAGTGCTGGACCTCCAATCTGTAAAAATTCTTTCTAGGTTCCTGCATCCACTTATTAGTCCAAAAATTCTTTCTATGCATAGGAATACCATATCTTTCTCTATTTCTATCAAATTTATTCATATCAACTCTTTCTTCTAACTGTTCCCTAGTTTTCAGACTAGGACAAAATCTATCAAACATACCTAAATTTATACTTTCGAAGAAAAAAATTCCACTTATCTTACCTTTATCAGAGCACAAAACTTTAAGATCTTACCTCTTTTCTTTAGATCATGTTTCTTTTCTTAGCACATAGCTTCGCAAGTCGATTAGAATACTGCGCACTACAACAGAGAGCTACGCATAGAGCTTTCTCTTTTCTTCAGTTCTCAGCAATCACAGTTTCATGTCCCGACAACGAAACCATTTGTTGGCACAGGGGCAGATCCAGGGTTCAATGTTTCAACAACACAACAACAAAACCCTAACTACTGGCCCTTTCGGCAACACCTGCGAAGCAGATGAAGTCTCACCCGAGGTAGAGGCAGGGGGGTTGTAGGACTCATGTATCTACAACCAAGATGGGACACAGATCTATGATTACAATACTTAACAGATCACTTAGCCAACAATATGCATTAATTCATGAGTCTCATTCACATCACATATTAAACCCTTATTAAAGATTAGCGCAATAACTATAATGATCAAGCACATCTAATCACTTAGCCCATAACATTAACTCACATCTAGCATTCATTCATATTTTATACCATTAAGCACTAAGCAACAACATTAGATGCATTCATCATACATTATTGTTGCACCTCTTTTGTCACCTAAATGAGAAAAATAGAGGTGCTTACAAGACCAGTTGGGTTAGCTAGGCAAGACAACAGTGAATGGAAGAGTTAGAAACATCAAGCATATAATATAAACAAAAGACTAAGCTAAGAACAATAACAAGAATTAAACTAGAGTGCATAAGGACATTAGAACAAGAAACAAACAAGACTCATGCCACCAATGGAAAGGATTGTATTAGTGGAAAGAAAACACCGAAGAGAAAGTGAGACTTTGGGTCCCCTCTTCCTCCAAGGGAGGGATCTTGAACTCCCAAGATTGAGCTCTTCTTACAACTAGCAAAATTGAAAGAAATGGTGAAAGAATCAAAAGATCATTCACTCAAGAGGTGATGTGAATAGCTCAAATGAAATGATGCTTGTATGCTCTTGAAAAGGAAAGAGGATCCTCCAAGAGAATATAGGCAACATAACAATACAAAAGAATTCCTTGAAGATGTAGTGCACCCGTGGCCTCTTTTTATAGCATAACTTTGAGGTATTATTCAACCATCTTTTAGTGTGAACAAGGGGCTATTTATGGCACCTTTAGGTCTTTGACCAGACACCCAGCCAGATTCCACCGAGATTTGGATGTCAAATCGACTTGGAAGCTGAACCAGAAGTGGGTGGGAGGCCGACCAATATCATAAATGCGTTGTTCTGAGGTGTACGTGGCTTTTTGCGTCCACAGTCATGCATTGGGCGCATGTGCGATTTTTCAGCGTTTTTCACTGGCGCACGCACACGCACTTCCTAAATATCCTTAGCGCATGCTGATTTTATAATTGATTGTATAGTTTTTGACCTTTTGGAAATGCATTTTTGGTCATTTTTGGTCCATGGGTGAACTAATAACTGTTTGAAGATGCTGGATTCTGGTAACCATTTGCGGATGAAATTTCAGTGATAACAATTATAACAACAACACTCAATAGATAAATAACATAAATCACATTGCACAAAGCATATCAAGACACAAGATATACATGGTTCACCCCAGTGTGGGGCTACATCCACCAACTTCTTCTTATTTATTTAGTCTTCAAGCTTCTTACATCCATCTTAATCTATGCACACAGCCATAGAGCCCAACTCCGCAAAGGACAAGAGATCTGTGTGTTGTGCACCAGATCCTCCTTCCCAAAACCAGGTCAAGGCACAAATCCAACTCCTTATTAGCACAGAGCCTTACATACAATGTCTGTGAACAAAGAAACTTACCAAAAAACTTGCACTTAGCTCTGTAAGCCCTAACACATTCTTGCACTAAGCCAACTAGTCATGCACTAAGCCAATGGACCCTCTATATTGCTTAGCTACTACTTATTTATACATTTACAAAAGGTATAATCATGGGTAAACCCATGGGTCGACATCCCTTAACCCATTACATAAACCCCAGTAAATCCCTTGCTAGGTCCACAAGCCCGCAAAATGGGTGAGATCTCGTGATCTCAGCTCCACCTAGGTGCTCCATCTTTGATGAGCCTATCGAAGTCCCAAAAGTGGTCAAACACGACCAATGTTCTCTCAAAACTTGGTCAAGGGCCAACAAGTGTTGATGGCCTACCAAATTCAGAGGTCTTTGGCTGGTATAAAACAACTGCAATAGTCGCTTAGTAAGACCCACCATAACATGAGAATGTGTTGGAGTTGAATTTTATGGGGGTGAACGACATCAGAGAGAAATGGTGGTTCTCTCTGTGCCATCTGAGACTTTTCATTGTAAAGGTAATGAGAGTCAATATACTGTCGCCCTTTGGAAAAATGTGCTGGTGTTGACATAAAGGGAGATGCGACTCCAAGAAGCAAAGGGATTCATGAAATCTATGGAGATAAGATCAGGAACTGATGGGGAACATGAACAAAGTCAATATGCGGTGAGACTCAAGACTGCCCTTGGTTGGGGGTATATTGAAAGGATGATTGGCAACAACCATAAAATTGTATCTAGTGTCAGGGGGACGACTATACATGGGGTTAAACTGTGCCAGAGGTGTGACAAAGTGGACAAACTCAAAGATCATGGGTACATGGACTGTGGGATACTCAAGGTTTATGGATGATGTCAATATGAGTAGAGGATAGTGAATACCCCAACCAAAGGTGACATGGGTTGATTTGCTAGAAAAACAAGGTCATCAATGGTGACAACAAAAAGATAAGTAAATGTTGGAAACAAAGGCTTTTTACAATTACCAAATAAATAAAGAATACTTTGGGATGAGTGTATAGATATAAAAATGGGTGCCCCAGTGCAAGATGGCTTGGCCTGTGAGGGCGCAATTTACATGGAGAACTAGTGGAGGGTGGGGGCCCCATGGGTGGGTTTTTGTATGAGGTAAATGAATGGAGGGAAATATACAGATGGGAAAACTGATTGTGGATGAAATGGAGGGTTAATGATACTACAAAGGCGTAGTCAAAATAGAACCATGATGAGATAACCTGGGAGTCCATTGGGAAAGCTAGCAAAATGATGAGAAGGAGTATGTGGCTAATTCTTGGAAATGCGTAAGACTATCGGGACTCCCATCCCTAGGGGGTGAAAGAAGCATGAGTGTCAAAGTGCCAAGGGGTACTATGAATGGGACAACTCATGTGAGGGAGAGTGCTACAAGGTGACAGTACTATAGAGACGGATGTAGGGACCCTAAAGGTGAATGTCGGAGGTTGATACTAGGAGATGTAATGAATATTCAGAGGGAATCATTACATGTCAGTGTCGATCATATACCTGAAGGGGATGCACTAGTTTTTGATGACCAAGTACCTGCACACATTAAAACTGAATACCTGACATGAACAATACATGAATATAAAAAACATATAACAATTATTTGATAATTTTGAACATGACCATGCATACCTGGACGTGATGTGAGAAAAATGCTCCTCCGGGGCCGAGTGCAGATGGTGACCTAGGGAATGTGACTGTGTAGGTGGCGGGACCCTGATCCCATGGCTAAAGATGGAGCAGGAAACAAATACTCTAAGCTCCTGTAACTGAGTGTGGAAGTTTGGCAAAAGGGACTATATATGGTTGTGGGGCCCACAATTGCACCTCATTTGTACCTATTGCTATAGTGAATTGACGAGAGGATCTTGAGGAGTTTTGAATATTATGGGAGTTCGAGCCAGTTGATCCAAGATTTCTGAGAGTCAATTTAGTGTTCCCATCCTCTTGCGTAGTAGTTAGTTTCTATTTTTGGGTATGGGTTGTACGGATGATTGTACTAGGGTATTGTTTAGGGATGGCCCCACTAATGTGCGAGAGAAGGAAGGATACCTGTGCTAAGATGCGCGAGTAAAATGCCATCTCATACACATGATGTGAAGCTGCATGAAATATATATGTGCGTGGGAGCATGTGGGTGTGAAAAACATGTGCACATTTGATGCGCGTCTGTTGGAATTACAGTGGCGCATTGTGCGCAACGTTTTCTCGGACAGCTGCGCATTAGTGCACAGCTGTGTAGAGAACATGTGTGCATGCGTGCACACCTGTGGGTGTGACAAATGGGCATTGATGCACATCTATTTATCCTACAGTTATGCAGTTGTGCGAAGAACAGGCAAGCATATGTGCACACCTGTGGGGGCGACAATCGCGCACTTGAGGCGAGACTAAGGGTTTTTTTGAAAGCTTGAATTTTTTATTATTTTGGATACATGATGATTGATAACCAAGGGTTTCTATGTGAATGCAGGTGATCAGTGTATCATGCCAGTCCATTGAAGGGAGCGAGACTGGGAGCACCTCCGGGAAGTGGTGAGAGATGAGCCAAGTATTCGGAGATGCTTGTCAGCCTATGGGATGCTCAAGTTCTTTGACTACCCATTGATACGGTCACATGAGTACCTGTTGCAGTATCTGATATCGATGTGGAGAACTAATCTGCAGTGCTTCATTATGCGGGGGAAACATCTGACATTCTCAACGGTTGAGGATGTGTATTTCTTGACGGGGCTCCCCTTTCAGGGAACGGCCCTTCCTGTCGATCCTTAGTTGCCCGGGGATGTGCATTTGATAGATGTGGCATGATGTTACTGTACGGGGCCGAACCCAATGTCGGGTTTGGTTGTTCGCATTGACGCGATGGATGCACTCTTGCAACAAAGCATCGTGGCCATGATCGTGAGTATATATGGATCCTTAGCTACTCAACAGATGTCTGGAGGTTAGCTGAGGGTTATGGAGAGGGTCCTTGATGGGGAATTTTTTTCCTGGGGGCTAATGTTGCATGCCAAGATGATGGGGAAGCTACATCAGTGTCAGACCACAGACTCTTGTGAGTTTTCCTTTGGATCCATCTTGGTAGCATGGTTCTTAGAGAGGGTGCCCATGTTACGCCCTAGGGTTTTGTTACCACTTGCAGGGCCGCAGGAGCTAGGTTTGATGCAGTGGGATCAATTGTTGGTACAACATGGAGGGGGAGAGGGTGGCCATTATTTTACAGCCACGCTAGCACATGTGTGGCATCACATGCCACAAATTATACTACGATTCCCATATGGTGGGATGGATTTCCAGCACGACCCGGACATGGTGTTGCCTCCTTGAGAGGTTTGGGACTAGAGAGGTATGTTTGTGCATTTATTTTTTGTGATTTTGATAATGTAGCATATGTTTATATGTATATGGATGCTGACTTTATCTTTGTTTTGTGGTTGCAAATGTGGGGTCATGAGGTTGGGAGGCAGAAATGGTTGAGGAGCTAGCACATTAGAGGCCACTGAGACCACCGCAGGTGGGAGAGCATCATCGGAGGGATGAGGCTAGTGCAAGGCCAATAGATGAGGTGAGGGTTGGTCAGAGACATCGGTTTGATGATCTAGGTGCGAGGACATCATGGGTTTTGTAGGTAGAGGTCGATGAGGGGATAAATGATCTTCGATGCTGGTTGGAGTTGGTGTTGCAGGGTGTGCCCGAGGGCATGTGGTCCCATATTCAGGATGAGAGAGTCTTGGAGCAGTGTGTGGGTGGCCCTGTAGAGTGGCGGACCCTGATCCGCAAAGCAGCTATAGCGGGGGAAACGATGACTAGGCGAATACCCCCTGGACCTGGAGGACCCCCAGCTGGTGGGGCACCTGCTGCTAACAGAGGACCTGGTGGGGGAGCTCTGGGGGCACCATGAGTGTCGATTATGTATTTTTGTATTTATATAGGCCTGCGATCCCATTTTGTATAGGGTAGTGTGACACCCATTTTTGTATAGGGTAGGGGGTACCCATTTTGTACCTATATGGGTGAGGGTGCTCACTAGCCTACAAGCGATGTATGCATGGTACTTTTTTGTAAACATTTATGGCACTTTTGATCGTCATATATTTATGGATACATATTTTGAGATTGTTGTAATGTTTACATGTGTTGATTTTTTGTGATGTTTTTATGATGTCTAATCTATATGCCGGGAAAAATGTTTGATGATTTATGTATGTGTGATGATGTATTGATGTGATAAATGCCAATCTAACACTAGGTTAACCATGTGATCTACTATTTTATTAAATTGTAGTGGAATATGTGTAAATGTAATGGAATCAAAGTTGGGAGATAAGAGTCTAACTTGCAGGTATTTGTGTAAGAGGCAAGGATCACAGACACGATATAAATTGTTGAGCTGTAGGACGACAAGCTGGGAATCTAACAAAATGATAAGGTGACGAATGTGGCAGTGAATGTCCTTGATGAGGAGACCAATGGTGACTGCATATTCTTCTTGGTTGTTGGTTGTTGAGCCCAAACATATGCCGCTAGAGTAGAGCAGTTTATGTGAGGGGGTGTAGAGGACCCAAGTAGTTGAAGTGAGATTCTATGTCCAACGGCTAGCTACATCAGTGTAACTGATGTGGTATTCCAATGGAGGAGGGATATGTAAATAACATGAATGGTAGATCAAACATGAGGCGTGAGGGAACAAAAGAAGACTAAAAACTCTACAAATTTGTACAAAGAAAAATCCTAGTGTAGAATGACTACACTCAGGCGTAAAAATTCTTTAAGTACAAACCGTTGACGAGTTATTTGAGAGGATAACCTTCTAGAGAGGCCAGGATGTATGTGCCTTTAGTGAGGCAGTGTTGGACTATGTAGGGTCCATGCCATAATGACTCAAATTTCCCATGGCTAAGAGTATCGCGAGCGATATCATAGGCTAGGATGAGATCTCCTTCATTGAATGAGTGAAGGTTGACATGGACGTCAAAGGTGGCTTTGGATAGTTTTTTAGATGCCTCATTGTTCTATAATGAAGACTGACGATCTTCATCCAAYGACTCTAAGTTCARCAAGCCCTGCTCCATTGGAGCATTGTCAGGTAATAGCTCGATGGCGATGCAGAACGTGGGAATTTCACATTTGATGGGGAGGGTGGCTTCGATCCCATGGACGAGATGAAATGGTGTAAAACCTGTGGCAGTTTTGACTGTCGTGCAATAATCCCATAATGATGAAAACAACATATGATGCTAGTTGGTATTATGTTTGTTGATAGTGCGTTGCAACATGGTTTTCAGGACCTTGTTAACAGCCTCAACCTATCTATTGGATTGAGGGTAGTAATGGGAGGCAAACTCATGGGAGAAGCCTAACCTTGAGGAGAGTTTGAATAAGATCTCATTCTCAAAGTGTTTACCGTTATCAGAGACTAACTGTAGTGGAACTCTGAAACGGGTAATGATGCGTTTGAAGAAAAAATGCACTGTTGTGTCAGTGGTATTGTTGAAGGTAGGCATGGATTCAACCCATTTGGTAAAGTAATCAACTACCATGACGATGTACTTGTGTCCATTACTAGATATAGGGTTGAAAGTCATGAAGTCTATTCCCCATTTGAAGAAGGGGTCGACAGTGATGATTGGATGTAGAAGAGCGGGTGGCGCTCATGATTTGTTTGGATAAAGCTAGAATTTGTCACATCGCTTGACGACGTGGATGCAGTCATGAAACAATGTGGGCCAGAAGTGTCCTGCTCGAATGATTTTTTGGGCAGTGGACATAACTGAGAGGTGGATGCCGCAAGCGCCGCTATGGAAATCATTTAAGACTATGTCTACTTCGTCGATGGTCAAACATTGGTGGAGTATGGTGTCGACCCCCCATCGGTATAAAACGTCACCGACGAGGATGTATCGAGGGGCCTAATGATGAATGCATCGACGATCGTCTCGAGAGATATGAGACCCAAAATTTTTTGTCCGAAGGTAGACGAGAAGGTCACCATACCAAGGGTCATTTGAGGGGATGTAGAAGAGGTGTTCGTCGAGAAAATCTGTATTGACGGGTGAATCTTTGGCGTCTGAGGGAAACACCGTGATGAGTTTGGTGAGAAAAAGTACTTTCTTGCTTTTGGGAGTTGATAACTCTGGGTCGTATTATTGAAGGATGACGACCCATTGGGAAAATTTTCCATTAATCTACCGTCAACTAAGCAAGTACTGCATGGGGTTGGAATCTGCCACAACTTTGGTAGTGCGAAGAAAGGTATAATGATGCAGTTTATGGACTGCAAGGAAAACTGCGAGGGTGAGTTTATCCTCATGATTGTACTTAAGGGGTGGTCCTGAAAGGTTTTTACTGATGTAGTAAATAACATGCTCGTGGCCATCATCCCCTAGTTGGACGAGAACTCCTCATACTAAGATGGCAGAGGCTGACAAGTAGAGGATGTAATCACAATCATAGTGGGGAGGACTAATCAAAGGGGCATTAGATAGCACCGCTTTTAAATCATCGAAATCGGTTTGGGCATGTTCATCCCATCAAAATGGGATATCATGACGTAGTAAGCAAAGGAAACCATGCGCGCAAGTGGCGCAATCTGGGACAAAGCATTGTAAAAAGTTGGATTTTCCTTGTAGGCTTTGCAGTTGGCACAAATTCCTAGGTGGTGGAATTTCTGTGATAGCTTGGACCTTGAGGGGGTCCACTGTTATGTCATTTTGGGAGACGATTAACCCAAGGAGGCGTCCGACAATGATGCAAAATACACACTTGAGGGGGTTCAAGCGGATATTGTATTGGCGACATCGTTGAAAGACAACTCATAAGTCATCTAAATGTTGAGTTCATTTTTTGGATCGAGTGGTGAGGTCATCTAAGTAAGCGAGGATGATGCGAGAAAGATCATGGAAAACATAATTCATGGCCCGTTGGAACATAGCACCTGCGTTTTTTAGTCCAAAAGGCATGACACGATAAGAAAAAGTACCCCATGAGGTGGTAAATGAGGTTTTATATTGATCTTTTGGATGGATTTGGATTTGATTGTAGTCGGAGAACCCATCCATGAAGGACAAGGCCTCGTGGTCGGCACAATCATCGATATTTTGGTTGATGCAAGGAGTGGGGAAGCTGTCCTTGGGACAAGCATGGTTGAGATCATGAAAGTCAGTGCAGACATGAATAATGTCGTATTTTTTGTTAACAAGGACGAGGTTGGAGACCTGTGAGGTGTACGTGATGGGGTATATGAACCCAACAATGTGTATCTCGTTAATTTAGGCTTTGATAGTCACAAATTTGGATGGGTGAAGTGGGCGTTGCTTTTGATGTACTGGGGTGACATCGGGCCATGTGTCGATGTGATGTTTGACGATAGAATGATCAAGGCCGGGCATCTATGTATATCACCAGAAAAACATATCCCGATATTCCTAAAAGAGAGCTTTGTAAGATACTAGTTCCTCAGGGGAGCATGCAACACCAATGGTGATTTCCTATATGATTCCAGGTTTGATGGAAATGTCGATTTTGACAGTGGGGGAAATGTTGGCCATGTTTCCTTCTTCAAAAGTATTGGGGGCATGGATAGGGTTATTGAACCAATCTATATGCCCTAATGAAATAAAATCCTTAGTTTCGATTACACATATGGAGGCTTGATTAGGAAGGTCAAAGGCTTCCCGTGAGAGAAAAAGTGCTCTGTGATGGAGTGCATTCCATGGGCAATTAGGGGTAGTGAGTTCCTCCAGGATATCTTCATTGCAGTGAAAAATGTGAGAATATAGGGGATCTAGAGAGGTAACATTGGTGTCTGTTACCATGTGATTGTCTTCCAGTGGTGAATATTTAGAGGGGGTATCACAACTATGGTGTAATGGCATGCTTGACTTAAACCAAATGTCTAGACACTGTGAGTTATAAACTGTGGTCGTGGGTAAGATTTCCTAGGGAAAATGAACCAGATAATTGGGAGGATTTGGGGGAAGATCCTCAGACAGTCTATCCATGAACCATGGAGGCATGGGAAGTGACTCAGTTGTAGGTGAGGTGATGTGAATAGTATCTGGAGAAGATATAGGGGGGATCACTTGTATCATGGGAGGTGAGGTGGTTGGAGGATTTTGAATAAGGGTTATTTGACGACGCCTATATTCAATGATCAAAGGACACTGGTATGTGAAATGGGAAAGTGAGTCACAAAGAGAGCAAGGGCATATCATCTATTCATGGACTGAGGTTGAGACATAATGGATGTCAGTGGTGTGGGTACCTGAAGTTGGTGGTGGAGAGGGCTCTTGCTGAAAGGTTTGGTGTACTTCCGTCAACGTCTGTCGAAATTGAGGTAGAGCTGGGCAATGATGGGTATAGTGGTTGTATTATGAACATATGGCACATGTGAATTTGGTTCAAAGCCCTTTACTGCCTGTAATAGGGGATGTTGTGGGAGTGTTAGGTGTGCTTGGTGAAGCGACAAGGGATGTGGTTGCTTGAGGGGGTTGGATCAAATTGCGTAACTCTAGAAGAGAGGGACATCAATTAGTGGGGTGTCCCTCTCTTTCGCATAGTGTGCAAGGAGATTGAACTCAGGGAGGAAGTGGAGTTGTGGGCTCTTTCTTCTTCCATCTGCCCCCAGCCGTAGCGGTGGTGCTGGTGATTGGGGGTGAGGGTGGTGTGGCCGGAGTTAGTATGGGAATCTACAGCAGGATTCCCTCTAATTGGGGAGGGAGGGATGGTTGAGGAACCATAATGGGTGGGTGTAGATACCATACCAGAATGGTGAGAACCATGTTGGGAAGGGTAAGTGTTGCAACTACCTGAAAATATTGTACTCCCGGTGGAGGGTAGAAGAAGGGAATCTGAGTAATGGCTTGGGGGATTGTTTCCAAAATCAGGATTTGACCCTGGGGAAGGGTGAAATCAGGAATAAGTGGTGTCATAGGGTTCTCAGGTAATTCTTGAGGTTGAATTTCTTCAACTGGTGGGACGTCGAGGGGTGGGGAAGCCTCGATGGGAGGAATGGTATCTCTAGTTTCAGTTCCTTCGGAAGATACAACATACACTTGTGTTGAGGGGTGTATGAGAGGTGGTGCTCCCTGGTATTCCCCCAGCAGGGATGGGTCCTTGAAAATTATGGGGCCCATATCCATGAGCGGATATGCATCAGAACTAGTGTGGACAAGAGGTAAGATGTTATCGATGTTGGAGGAGTGGTTATGCTCGTAATGTGAAACTTGGTCGATGGTGATGATTTTCCCGTTGTGGGGGAACATCATCGTTCGAAACATAGAAGAGGCCACTGCCTTCATAGCGTACATGTAGGTACGTCCAAACAAGATGTTGTAATCGAGCATGGCATTGATAACCTCAATGTCGATAAGGATGGTTTTTCCCCCGAGTTCAACAAGGACATTTTGAAATATCTCTTCAGGGGAGGATGGTCAACCATCATAAGCTCTTAAAGTGATGGCGAATGGTATTAGCTCAGGGGAGCCAAGCTTTTTCCATACAATTTTAGACATGATGCCTGTAGATGCACCTTCATCAATGATATGTCGATGAAAAATGATGTTTTGAATCTTGACTGGTATCCGGAAAGCTACCAAAGCGAGGAGACGAGTATCCCCACAATCTAGGTCAAATGCAATGAGTTTAGTATTAGCGAGGTCGACTACCCCCAAGGCAAAAATCAAGGATTTCCGTTGAGTTGGACAGGTTTGGAGGACCTCCAATACCGACATGGTTGCAGGTGACTATGCCAAGTCATTGACCAGACTATAATTGTGTGCTACCTGAGCCTGAGGGTTGTTGACATTTCGCCATAATAGAATGCGAGGAATACGAATGGGGGGTTCAGTGTTAGGGCGTGAAATCATCAAGGGTTGTCCGATTGTATCTGGAACTTCTTCCAAAGTGGTAGGATTAGATTTAGAGCGTGCACTATATTGATGACTGCATGCTTGCAGAAGAATTTATTCTTCGCTAGTGAGGATGATATTGCGATCCGCTGGATTTCCATGGTTTTGATATTGTCCAATTTGTGGTGGGGCAAGATGTATCTTCTATTGGGTATTCATCATGTTAGCACTCTGTAATTTTCCCAAGGCTGTGGAGGCAGTCACAGAGGTAACATCAAAACCACTTCGAGTCTTGGATCTAGCTCTCCAAGACTCAGAGAGGGATATCTCTGTCTAATATAACTTTGTTTGTGTATGGATCTTAGGTTAGCTATGAAGAACATGGTTTTTTTTTATGATTTGAGGTGTTTGGCTGAAGGACTACTTTAGAATCCCATTGGGCTATGGGGTCTATGACAAGTTTGAAATCAAACGCAGATCTATCAGGTATTTCCATAGGCCGAGTTAATGCAAACGTTGGATCCTTTTAAAGTAAAGTGATGTACAACAGAATCATAGGAGATGATCAACCACAATAACAAAGCATTTAATAATTTCATCATTGTAATATCGGAAGAAAACATTAAGATTTTTAAAAGCTCGACACAGAGTATCAGAGATAAATTCTGCGTTAATCCTCCTTTTAAAAATCAAAGAAAGAAAACATAATGATGATTGAGTAGAATCA
>ML793594.1:206897-219674 GCA_009831015.1 Picea engelmannii
TTGAAAGATCCACAACCTGGATGGCAGCAGCTGCACTGATGATTCTTCTCTAGCTGACTGCAGATTTCCTCCAAGATCATAAGTTTCACATACACATTTCTTCCCCCTCTCTTCACCATTAGATCTTGCTTATATAGGTTGGGAAGAGGTTAACCACTCAAGCCATGTTTAGAACCAGTTAGAAACCTCTTCCTTGGTTTGAGAGATCTTTGACAAAACCAAGAATTTGAGCTTAACAGCCTCCTAAAATCGAATGATTCGGCCCTTATTTTCCTCGCCGGGCTTAACAGTTCACCCAGAATAGGGAGCGCTCTTTGAAAAGGGCCACAGAGCATTATAACGCTCCCAGAAAGGTTCCTGGAAGCACCGACGCTCCAAATTTGGATAGCGCTTCTGCAAAGGGGTGGAAAAGCATTATAATGCCTCTCAGCCATGGTGCAAGGGCGTCGGCGCTCCTCAGGTAGTGTTAGAGGAGCGTTCTCCTTCCAAAACCTTGATTTTGAAGCTTTCTAAGGTGTCAAGAGATGTTTGACTCCAGTAGACCAACTTTCTTCCTTCAAACTGAGTAAACGAGGTGTTTCAAGTGTCTCCGTGATGTCGTCATTATGGTGACATGATTCAACAGTATTTACGACACTCTTATAACCAACTTGTGCCCTTTGCGACAAGTTGTATAGAAGTTGCGACACTTGCGACAAGTGAGAGGTATGTGCGACACTTATCCAGTTGAGTGATTTGGATGTGTAACAATACTACTAGTACTTTTAGGTCCTAGTCATCTCTGTTGACGTTACAAATCGTTTTTAGTGCGTTCTCCATAATTTTGTTGAAGGCTTCTACTGTGCCATTTGCTTGTCAATGATATGGTCTGCTCTTCTGGTGATGAACTTCAAACTCTTTAGTCATCACGCGGATGGTGTTGTTTATGAAGTGCATTCTTGGTTGCTCATCAAGACTCTTGGGCACCCAAATCTAGTGACTACTTGTTCAAACAAGAAGTGTGCAATTGTCTCTGCACTGCAATATTTTACTGGTGTGGCTTCCACCCATCTTGTTAGGTATTCTGTCATGGTGATAATGTATCTTGCCCCTATCCTTTTGGCTGGTGGTTTAATTGGTCCCACAAAGTCTATTTCCCATTTTTCAAATGCCTGTAACGTTATGGTCGTAGTGGCATCTTGTCCCTTCTGTTGAGTTTGCCTACCCTTTGACAGACATTGCATCTCTGGCAGTATTCTTTCGAGTCTCTATGAATCGTTAGCCACCATAGTCCTGTGTGTAATACCTTCTGTGCGGTATCTTTTCCTACATAATTCCCTCCTGCCATTCCCTTGTGGGCTTCTACTAAAACTCTTGGTCGTTCGTGCTCTAACACGTACCTTCACAAGATGTTATTTGTGCCCATCTTGTATATGTAGTCCTGTGATCAATTGATAGTCGGCTGCACAGACTACCGGGTTCTTCTTCTACAAGGTGGTATATTCTTGCGGTGCAGTACCTATGCTCAAGTATTGGATGATCTCTACGAAATAGTCACCAGCAATTTGTACTAAGAATAAATGTGCATCCAAAAAGTTGTCTTCTAAATTCGTAGGTTATTCTCCATTTGTGACCCTTGATAGGTGGTCAGGTCATGTGTTCAATTTTCCTAGTTTAACTATTACCTCAAAGTCAAATTATTGAAATAAAAATAACCATCGATAGATTCTCCCCCCCAAAACTGGCTTGTTGACTAGGTATTTCAGGGCCGAGTGATCTGTAAACATATTAAAGTGTTTTCCTAATAGGTAATGTTTGAACTTCTGTAGTGCGTAGACCATGGCGAGGCCTTCTCTTTTTGTCGTGTTATAATTCTGTTCGGAGTCTGATAACTTTTTGCTTGCAAACGCTATTGGGTGATCCAAGTCTCCCTCTCCTGGTTGCACTAAGATAGCTCCAAGTGCTATTGCTGATGCATCTACATACACATAGAATGTCTTTTCCCAGTCTGGAAATACTAATATCAGCGCGGTAACCATCTTTTCCTTTCAAAGTATCTAGATCGTGTTGGAACTCGTCGTTCCATTGATAATTTGTATCCTTTCTTAACAGTTTTTCCATTGGTGCTATGATCTGCGCATATCCTTTGATGAATTTCCTGTAGTATCCTGTGTGTCCTAACATTGCTCTTATCTGGCGGACTGTTTTTGGTGCTGGCAAGTTAACAATGACTGCAATCTTTGCTGGATCCACTAACAAGCCTTGTTTGCATACTATATGGCCCAATAGTATCCAAACAGTGTTCCAAATATGCATTTCTTGATATTCAGTGATATCTGGCATTGTCTACATCTCTCTAACATTAGTCGTAAAAATTCCACATGGTTTTTCAATAGACTATAAATTGTCGAATCATCCAGGTATACTTCAAGAAACTGATGGATGAATTCCTTAAATGCTACGATGACCACTCTGGAGAATATTGTGGGTGCATTCTTCAGTCCAAACGGTATGACTGTGTACTGATAATATCCCCATTTTGTCGCAAATGTGGTCTTATGTCTATCCTCCTGTGCTATTTTAATCTGATGGTAGCCTGATAATCCATCAGTGAATGAGTAAGCTTCATGTCCCCCCACATTCTCTAGAACTTCATCCATGAACGGTGTAGGGAATGGGTCATGTAGGCATGCATCGTTCAACTTCCTCAAGTCGACGCATATCCCGATCCCTCTTCCTTATTTCTTGTCCTGTACTACCATCAGACTTATCCATTTTGACTCCTCGACTGGTTCGATGATGCTAGCTTCGAGCATCCTATTGATCTCATATTTAACTTTTTGTTTATATATGGGGTTCAATCTGTAGGTTCTTTGTTTAATAGGTCTCGTGTCATATCTGAGTGGTATCTTCATTTCTCCTAGTTCTCCAACTATACCCTTCATCTCTGTAAATGTTGTGGGAAAGAGGTCACTGTATTCGCGCAACAACTCGGTGATGCTTTCTACGGTTTTCTCATCCTAGTAATCTCCAATGCTAGCCATTTTGGGCTGCTTAGTTGTCCCGATGTTAAATTTCTTTACCTTGATTGGCACGAAAATGACTTCTAACTCTATGGGTGGTCCTTCCACATCTCTTTCGCCTTCTAATTTTGTGATCTGAATATCGCATGGATCATATTCATTTGGTGCTTCCTCTTGTACATTGTAACATGACAATAGTTCCTTGAATGTCTATTTATTCCGTTGTTGTTCTTATGAGATAAGTTCTATTTCCATTTCTTTAATGAATATGACTCCTCTTATCCATTTCAGGGTTGCGTCTATGTTGGGGTTCTCATGCTCGAATGAGAATTTGACTGTAAAGTTCTGTTGCAATGTCGTCCATGTTGTAGTTCCTTTGCACAATTCCTGGTCTGATACCAGTTCACTGGTATGCCCTCTAAATTATGTATGAAGTGATGAGGCCATTCGTCTAGTGGTGTCATCTTCCACAACAGTCTGCACTTCGCCAAGTGTTCCGTTGGTGTTCCTTGTCCTTCGTATTTCTGTTGTTTTTTGTATTTCTGTTCTGCACCGAATATTATGCACAGTAAGCACTTACATTGATACCAGTCTATGATTGTCTCCTTGTGTGTGCCCCACCATCTTGTGGGTGTGGCCTTTAGTGCTAAATCCAGTGCTAATAGTCTCTGGTTCTCTAACACTTCGTCTTCGTATTGTGTCAATAATGTTTCCAAATAATTTAGTCCATGGAAGCTGGGTGGTTCTCTGATTGTTGTGCCTACCCACCTTACTGCGCAGTCTATTCTTGCACATCTTCTCGTGGATACTTCATGTAGCCTTTGTTGCCAGTTTTCTAACCCGGTGTCTGAGTCTGTTGCGCATGAAGTAATTATCCGCCAATTGAGTACCCCATTTGCAGTTGGGTTTACGTAGTCCTCATCGCACGCAGTTGTTATGTACAACTGGTCGATCTCCTCTAAGTCCAGGCAAGTGGGTTCTACAAACCTCTCCCCTTCTGATGGATCTAGTGGTGCTATGACCCTATATTCTCTGGATTCAAATGTCATTTTCTGGGTTTTCAATTTGATTATGTCTTGGTTGTCAAATGCCTAATCCAGACCAAGAAATGTCGGGTAAGGTGTTATGTCATCTACTATTTCAATGACTTCTAAGTCTGCTTTAGTGTGCACACCATCAAGATCTACTGTCACTCCTTTCAGTCTTCCTATTGGTAGGACCCTATGTTGGTTTGTTAGTTTCAATTGGACATTTAAGTATCCCAGTGTTGGCTTTCCCATGCATTCCCATGTCTTCTTTGGTAATACATTCACTTCGAATCCTAGATCTATTATAATTTCTCCCATGTTGAAATCCCCAATGTTAGCATTCAGTCTAAATTCCCTACTTGTTCTTCTTCGTGTGTGTAGGTGGTTGATGGTCTTTGGTTCTAGATTTTCTTTAGTCTCACTGCTACATTTCTCTAGTCTGTTTTGCAGTATTTTCATAGATGAAGGATCACTTAATACTTTTACGCATGATTGCAAAAACCCTTTGATTGTACTTACTTGTCCCTTGGGCTGCATTTCATTGGTATGGTCCAACGATGGCAACATCTCATATTCTAGAGATTCTTTGCTTTGCTGTGCAGTCAACGCTATGTCCTTCTTCTAAAATTCTTGTCGGGCTTATTTAAAGATCTCCTTTTCCTTTTGCGTGTCTAACTGCTTCTAGGGGTCAGTGTTCTTATTTACCCATTGGTTCTACACTGGTTCCTGTCAAACTACGCCATTTCCTATTTTCATTTCTCCATGAGTAACTATATTGATGTGCCATCCTTCATCCCTTGCTTCAACTGAAATCTAATGAACATTCTGATTGTTCTGGTTCCTCTTTTCCTAAATTTTTACTAATAGTGTCAGACATTCCTCTGTATCATGGTACGATGTGCGACAATACATACAAGTTGTTGGTGGGAGTGAACATTTCCGTGCATAATGTCCTGGTTGTTGACAATTATGACATGTGGTTGGTCCTCTACAACATCCTAAACCTCCTCTGGCTCGTCCTCTTCCTCTGTAGCCCACTCGATCACCTCTTGATGAGTTATACTATGGTGCCTGATTGTACTGCGCGGTATTGTACTAGGGTTGTGCTGGGTTGTACTGTGGCTGCACGTTATTGTAGGGTTGTTGCGCAGTATTATACTGTTGTTGTGCAATGTTGTATGGGGCTAGGGCTTGATTGAACTGTGGCGCTTCTTGCCCAGTCATCATTTCGGCCTATACTCTATATGCATCTGATGTTCTTTCCCGCATCAGCTCCATAGTTTTGCAATCTTTGTCGTCATGGCCCACTGACTTGCAAAAGGTGCAATATGAACTCTTTGGAACTATCTAGTATTTCTTTATCATCATGCAGTGATAAGGGTCGTGACCCGATTTCTTTCATATTTCGCACCATAATCCTCCTTGTGGTAACGGATTTGGCATGCCTATTTCCATATATTGCATGAATGTTGGGCATTCATTCTTGTGGTGTCCTTCCGTCCTACATGTGGTGCACCAAATGACTTCTTGTTTGTCCTTGTTCTTATTCTGGTTTAGTTGAAATGTGAGATTCTTCAAATCCTCCTTCAACTCTTCAATCGTTGGGTCCGTCTGTTGGTACTGATTCTCTTCCAGTTACAAGGCTACCTGCAGAGCCTGAGCCTCTACTTGCGTATGAAACTTCTGTTGTCATAAGGGATATTTTAAGTGTGGTAGTAGTGAGTTGACAAATAGGTGTCAATGTTGCATATCGGTCATAAGGTATTTTAGCATTCCCTTCAGCTGCTTGAATCTCTGATCAATATCCCATACAGATTCTCTTGCTTTCTGTCTTATTTCAATCATCTCGTTCATGTATTGATCCTCTGAGCTCGGTTTCTAGAACTCATTTATCAATAATTTCTTAATGTCGTCCAGTGTCCTTGTCGTCCCAGGGGCACTGTTTGTGTCTAGACTCATGTACTAGTCTAGTGTGAGGTCTCTTAGCGTAATCACTAGTTGCGTGAGTTTGGTATATTCATTAGTGATATGTTTCACTTCCCAAATATTTTCACAAATGAACAAATGCTTCTCAAGGTCTTCTGTTGCTTCTCCTTGAAATTATGGTAATCTGATAGTGGGATCATGTCCTGCCATTCTGAATACTGAAATACTACCTCCTCCACACGGTGTAGATACTTGACTAGTGCTTCCTGAACTGGCTCCTCCAGTTGTCGCTCCATGTGTAGATGTACTTCCTGTTGTCAGACTTCCTCCAAACTTCGGTTGTATAAATGGTGGTGTTGTCTTTGGTGTATTAGTTTCACATGGGTCTATGGGTTCCACACTGACATTAAGATGGATAGGATGGCTACCTTCTCCTCCCGTTCTTGGACCTATCGTCTTCCTCTCGTATGTTGCACATAGAATTTCCTCAATCTGCTCCATAGCCTGAAGATCCTCTACCTCTTCCTCATCTCTATCCAAGCCCTCCCTCGTGGCTACGACTCTCTTCTTGGTATTCACCTTATATTGGTAGGGTACTCCGCTATGCGTCCTTCCTGTTGATGCCAAGATCCACTTTATCTGGTCATTGTCCATCATGATCGAGTCCAAGGGTTCCTCTTCCTTCTTGCCTTTATCCTTTCCTCATTCCATTTATCCTCTCTCTGTCAGTGCTTCCCCCCTTCCCCCATGCATGCAGGGAAGTTTATCTATTTGATTCCATTGTCATTACACCTTTGTTATATAGAAATATCTTAATAGAAGTATATAAGGATCGAATGTACCTTCCTCGAGGTCCACATAGAAATTCTTTCTCTACTGCGTTGTATGACTTCACTGTGTCAACTGCAAACTCTGTGATGAAACCTGCCACAATACTGTCAAGCCAAAAGTCTACTGCGCAGGTGAATTTGTTTTTCACTTGCTGTAACTGCTCAATTTGTACCTTTGATTTCTCTTTTCGTGGGGTTCAAAGGTCTCAACATTCCCTTCTAGTGGTTCATTTCTCTCTTCTTTTCTTCATTCTCTTCTCACTCAATCTATCTCATCTCCTCAGTCCTTTCTCAGTTCTATTCACACGGCAACATAACCATTTGTTGGTTTTAATTAATTATCCTTCTTTCTTTACCATCTGAGTTATTGACCCAAGGTTCATGTCTTTCAGGTTTCCAACAAAGCCTCTAAAACTATCGACCCTCCTGGTAGACCAAAAGGCAACAAAGTACACATAATGCACTACACAGTCTCACCTGAGATAGATTTAAGTGGGTGGTTGCAAGACTCAGGTGTTTACAACCTAGGATTGAGTATGAGATAGGGGTTTATTGTTCAAAGCCATGTACTACGAATTGGGAATGCAATCTACTATTATTCAAAGGTGCATATTTATCTTTTACAGTTTATTTCTTGAACAACACAATCGTATTCTATAACAATGTATTAACTCGTCCATTAAGCATAACAATTAACTGCTCAAAGAAAGTAAAGATATACATGCATTCATCACATTACACAGATATTACCGTGGTTCACCCTCTCTTGGGCTATGTCCACAAAGATTTGGCTTTTGTCTCTTTTATTATGGTAGTTCTTCATCTCCAGCGGTGTGCGCTTACAATTCTCCTCAAAATGGTTAAGATCTATATGAGGCGAACTAGATCACACCAGGCTCCATAGCCTGTGATGTAATCCTCAAATATTCCTTGTCTCCCCTGTCCTTAGCTCAACAACTTACAAAAATGGTTCATACCAGTATTACATAACACATCAACTTGTACATCTCTATGATGGAACAATACAAAAGTTGAACTAATACCAAAAGCGAACTAATACAAAAGGTGAACCTCTATATGATACCTACGTATCTATATTTATATCTATCGGGATCTTTAGACATTTACAATGTATTTACCAAAACCCTAACCCTACTGACGTTAGGTCTTCCTCCCATGTGTGCATGTTGTTCTTCTTCCAATTGTCGCTTTCCTTGTGCACGCTTTCTTGCATGTGCGCGTGTTGTGTTACCTTCCAGCTGTTACTTTAGTTTCTGCACACTTTCTTTCCCCACGATCATCCTTCTTTCCACTTTGGCCTGGTGCCAACATAAGACATTATTAAACTGGTTCTTGGTGTGAACAAGGGTCCCTTTAGGGAACCCTTTGGTCCTTGACCAGCCCCCCATGCGGATTCAACTCAGATCTGAGGGTTAAATCAAGTTGGGAGCTGGTCCATAAGTGGTTGAGGGGCTGACAAGAACCATAAATGTGTCGTTCACAAGAGTGCATGGCTTTTATCATACACAGTAGTGCATTGTGCACTCTATGGGCTTCTTTGGCCTGCGCACTATGCGCACACTTCCTCTAGTGATCCAACGCATGTCAATTTTTTGTCCAGTTGTATAGTTTTTGCCTCTTCGAAATGCATTTTTGGTGTTGTAGGTGAACTAATAGGTGTTTGGGACTATTGTATTTCTGTAACCATTTGCATGCAATGTTGCAGATGAAATTTCAGTGATAACAAACTAAAACAATACAAACTAGACTAACTCTCTCATCTTGAGAGAATATTGAAGTAACAATAACATCATGATCAACTCCGTCTGTCTGATAGAATCCATCAATATTATCTATGTACTCTACAATACTTCCATCAATTGCAAACTTATAATCAATACTTTACAATACTCCCATAGCAAGGCACTCTAGCAACTTCACTGGAGAAGGAGGGCATGAGTGATATAAACCATTGTCACAAGATTTCAAGAGTCATTGTTTCTAATTGAGTTGTAGTTATGCCTGCAACTATGAATCCCACAAGCTAATAACCCTTCAATTCCAAAATCACTGCTTGGAGAAGAGGTATTTCAAGTAGTTTTTTAGAAATTCATTGTGTTGTTGGTCTTTCATGTTCCTAGTTATTTATAGTCATGTTGAATTTGACAAATTCATATCTAAATGTATCCAATAAAATAGATGGGTTAAATTATATGAATTGGAAATTTAAGATGCAAACATTAATATAAGGTTACAATATGTTAAGGTCCTAACCCGCACATAGGTAGATCAATGTATTCGGATGTAATAAAGGTCAATATTAATAAGGCCTTTCAATAAAATAGAACAAGGCGGATGTAAGAATACCTAATAGAAGCTTCCGCTTCTAGAAGGATCTTCCTCTAGATGCTTCTCTTAATAGACATATTTAGTATAAATAAGGGTCGAGGGTATGAAAAACCTAGCTTGGAGATTATTGTAACAGAGCGTTGCTCGATTGGAGGTTGCCCCCTCGAAGAGGCCTGTGAACATTTCTTTCTGAATCAAAGTGTTGTTTCTATTGTTGTTCTTATATCATTTATGTGTTATTATGGAGATTATGTTGGATATTTTACTGTTATTCTGCCATTTCTAGCATTTTATTTCTGTTCTGCATATTTTATATATCTGGTATCTTGCAAGTGGTATCAGAGCACTTTCCTTGGCAGAAATTGTGGGTATTTTTTTTTTAGGGTAGAGACGTATTTCAGCATCTTTAAGCCACAGAGATCTGTCGTAACATGCATAAACCCATGGTTGAGGGATTCATACATGCAGGAAATACAAGTGGTTCTTAAGCGCACATCTGTTACCATACAAGGGGCCCTCCTGAATACAAGTGGTTGATAGTGGCATCACCAACAATTTTATTCATTGCCGCATTGCCCAAGAAACCCATTGCTACATCCATGCTATCAACAATATACAAATCATGATTGCCAATGGTGGTTCTATGAAATGTGGCGGGTGCTGTGAAAATGTGCATCTCCAAATCAGTGACTACCACCTAAAATCCCATATGTTTGCTATTGACATGGGCGGTTGCAACATTGTGTTGGGTGGAGAATGGCTAAGGACTTTGGGTCCCATTCTCATGGATTTTCAGAACTTAACCATACAATTCGACCAAGGAGGCCACCAATATAAATTCCAAGGCATCACTACTGGTTCACCTAAGGTCATCAGTTCTCATCGCATGGAAAAACTGCTCAAAAAAGGTCATTCTGGTGTCATTGCCCAACTCCACGCCATACAAGACACAAAGACATCCCCAGTGCCCCAAGACCTCCAAGCCCTCCTTTCTAAACATCAAATGGTATTTTCCACTCCCCAAGGACTCCCTCCTTCCCGCAGTGTTCATGATCATTCCATTCCCCTTGTCCCAAGAAGCCTTCCCCCCAATATCCGTCCATATCACCACCCCTTTGCACATAAAAATGAAATTGAAAAAATGGTCCAAGAACTCCTTACTGCTGGCGTCATCTGTCCTAGTACGAGCCCTTACTCGTCTCCGGTCGTCATGGTACTGAAGAAAGAAGGTTCTTGGAGAATGTGTCCTGACTTCCATGCTCTCAACAAATTGACCATCAAAGACAAATTTTCCATTCCTGTCATTGATGACCTCCTGGATGAATTGAGTGGCGCCCAATTCTTTACCAAACTTGATCTTCGCTCGAGCTATCACCAAATACGTATTAAATAGGCCGACATTCCCAAGACTGTCTTTCACACTCATGAGGGCCACTATGAGTTTTTGGTCATGCCCTTTGGTTTGTGTAACGCCCCCTCCACCTTCCAGAGCCTCATGAACCATGTCTTCCGCCCTTTTCTCTGTCATTTTGTCTTAGTTTTCTTTGATGATATCCTCATTTATAGCAAAACCTGGACAAACCATCTTACTCATGTGGATCAAGTTCTCTGCCTACTCTCTCAGCACCAAGTTTTCCTGAAACAGTCCAAACGTGCTTTTGGTGCCTAAGAAGTAGAATACTTGGGTCATCTAGTGGGAAAGGATGGCATCAGGGTGGACCCAAAAAAGATTGAAGCTATGCAAGACTGGCTGCACCCAAAGACTCTCAAAATATTGCATGGATTTTTGGGCCTCACAGGGTATTATCGCAAGTTCGTTAAGAACTATGGAAAGATTGCAGCACCTCTCATGGCTCTCCTAAAAAAGAACTCTTTCACTTGGACTCCAGTAGTTGCTCAAGCTTTTCAAACCTTGAAGACGACCATGTGCACCACTCCGGTTTTGGCCCTTCCTAACTTCACAAAGACCTTTGTGTTGGAATGTGACACCTCAGGGAAAGGAATTGGCGTTGTCCTTATGCAAGAGGGTCGACCTTTGGCCTTCACTAGCAAGCAACTATCTGAAAGGAATCTGGGAAAACCCATTTATGAAAAAGAAATGTTGGCGATTCTACATGCCGTTGAGTTGTGGCATCCTTATCTCTTGGGGAAATGCTTCCAAATTAAGACCGACAATCAAAGCCTCAAGTACTTTTTGGAACAACGCATTTCCTCCTAGGAGAAACAAAAATGGGTGACTAAGCTCTTTGGATATGATTATGAGATCATTTACAAGAAGGGCAAAGACAATGTCGTGGTGGATGCACTGTCCCAGAAATATGAAGATGAAGGATCTCTTTTTTCTCTTTCCTTCATTGTACCTGATTGGCTCCAAGCTATGCGCTAGAAATGGCTTCAAGATCCCAAAAGTTTACATCTGATCCAGCAAATGCAGAACAAGGCTCCGACTCCCCCAGGGTACTCCTTGCTCTAGGATGAGCTTCGATACAAAGGCCGCTTGTATTTAAGTAAACAATCCAAGCTCAAATCCATGGTACTTTCTAAGCTTCATGCTACACCCACAGCGGGGCACTCAGGGTTCACAAAAACATATGACCGAGTCAAACGTTCTTTTTTCTAGGATGGTATGAAACAGGACATCCGTAAGTTTGTCACTGAATGTGAGATGTGTTAACACAACAAGGGAGAAACAGTCAAATCTCCAGGCACCCTCCAACCGCTTCCGATTCCCCGTGCTATTTGGAAGGATATCTCTATGGACTTTATTACAGGCTTACCCAAATCGGGGAATAAATCAGTCATAATGGTGGTGGTGGATTTCCTTTCCAAGTATGCTCATTTTTGAACTCTTCACCACCCATTTACTGCATCCACGGTGGGTCAAATTTTCATGGACCAGGTCTTCAAGCTTTATGGCATGTTGCACTCTATTGTTTCTAATCGAGACCCAACTTTCACAAGCAATTTTTGGCAAGAAATGTTTAAGCTACAAGGCACATAATTTCATCTCAGCTTAGCTTATCATCCCTAGATGGATGGTCAAACGGAAGTTGTCAACAAGTGTTTGGAAACATATCTGAGGTGCTTTGCCTCTAAAAAACAAAACTAGTGGGCTCAATGGTTACCCCTCACCGAATGGTGGTACAACACTACATACCATACAACCACTCGCATGACTCCTTTTGAAGCGGTATATGGACAAAAGCCACCTTTAGTTCTCTCATACTTACCAGGTACCTCGAAGGTCTAGGTGGTTGACCAAACACTTACAGTTCGAGAGGATATCCTTCGTACCCTTAAAGAGAACTTGGTCACGGCACAAAATAGAATGAAGTAGCAAGCATATCAAGGTCGCTCTGAACGTCAATTTGTAGAAGGGGATCAAGTGTTTCTGAGACTGCAACCATATAAGCAAACTTCCCTCAAGGTGGAGCATTGTCAGAAGCTAGCACCCAAATTTTATGGCCCTTACATAGTTCTCAAGCGTGTGGGACAAGTTGCATATCAGTTAGCTCTGCCCAGTCAGTCGAAGCTACATCCTGTTTTTCATGTTTCATGCTTGAATAAGGTGATTGGAACCAGGTGCCAAATTCAAACCAACCTTCCAGAGTTAGCTGAAGAAGGATCCATTTGGCTACAACC
>ML793594.1:220562-247891 GCA_009831015.1 Picea engelmannii
AAATACTAGACAATTATGTCTAGAAGGAAGGTAATTGTTTTTATTGTCGTAAGCCTAGACATTATGACAAATATTGTAGGGTAAGGAAGTTTAATGAATCCAAGTATAGAAGACAAGAATGAAATTTCATTGATAAACAAAGGCAAGGTAAAAAATGATTTGAATATATTCATTTCATATGTAGCTTTTTATGTATAAACAAACAAGTGTGATGCTTGGTTTGTTGATTCAGAAGCCTCACTTCATATGATGTGTAATAGAGTTTGGTTTTATGATCTCCATGAGAGAACTGTCAATGCAAACAAATTCTTAGGAGATAATAGGTCTCATGAAATAAAAGTATGTGGTAATGTATGTGTGCAATTTCCAAGTGGATGTGTAAAGAAAATTGACAATGCGATATATGTACCTAGAATCAAGAAAAACTTAATCTTTGTTTCAACAATTGTAGATTAAGGAATGGAGGTTGAATTTGTAAAGATGGGTTTCTTTATGAAGGATATGCTTGATCACAACAAGGTGATTTCAAAATGAGTCAGAATGGGAGGAATTTACAAGCTTGAAGCCATTATTGTAAACCACCAAGCAATCAAATCCACTAGTGTATCCATATATGAGATTTGGCACTTGAGGTATGGTCATTTAAATTTCAAAGATCTCACTTTGTTGCAAATAAAGGATATGTTGAAGGGTATTCCTATTTTCAAGAATGAACATATTGAATGTGAAGGGTGTGCACTAGGAAAAAAACATAGAAATGAATTTCTAGTAAGAATAGATAGAAGAGAGTAGAGACCTTCTTTAACTAGTGCATTCTCATGTTCGTGGGACTATGAAAACTAGTTCACTTGGTGAAACATCTTATTTCCTGATGTTTGTTGATGATATCACTAATTATACATGGGTATACTCCATTATAAAGAAGAGTGATGTATTTCAATATTTCAAAGAATTTAGATCCACGATTGAAAAAAAATAGGTAAACATATCAAGATCATGTGATCAAATGGAAGGGAGAGTATAATTCAGATGAATTTGTAAAGTTTTGTAAATAAAATTATATATTAAAACAATGTACACAACATTAGTTGAATGTGATATAAGTATGTTGAAGAGTAAAAATCCCCTTGACAATTTTTTGGCTAAAAAAGTAAGTACAATTGTATGTGTTGATTAAGGTTGGTTGTCATTGATGTCAACCCTTGAAGAAAGACCCGTAGCACAAAAGTTTGGGTAATAGAACTAAGATTGTTTGATGTAAATATGACTCATTATTGTTTTTTAATGGTTGATAAGAAGTAAATATGGATGAACTCAAAAGTGGTCCCCTTATGGTGAAAGCCCTCATGGGAAGACGCTTTGCGGAGTAAGATAACCCATGATTAATTTTGGAATAATGAGATGAAGGACAGAGAATTTTTTAGGGAAACTATCTTATATGGATAGTTATTGTCATGCCATTTCCGGTGGTATGTAGAACGTCACATAACTCCTCACGGTTAGAGAGTTATGGCCATGATAAGTTGGAGACCCTAGGTTTGGGTAATGGACCCAAGATTGTTTGATGGGTAAAGGTATGAGTTATGATATATTTTCAGATAATACTATTCTATATGGATGGTACATGTCATGCCATTTATGGTGGTATGTGGAACGTCACATAATTCCTCATAGTTTGAGAGTTATGGCCTTACAAAGTTGGAGGACCCTCATATGTCATCTAGAAGCCCTAAAAGGTCAAAGTAGTCAAAGTGGTTTAAGAGATTTTAAAAGGTAAATAATAAAGTGAAGTAATGAGTGTATTATAATTCAAAGTGAATACAAAATAAAATATTTCAATAATAAATGTAATGGAGAAATTAGAAGTGGGTTAACCCTAAAATAAGGAAAGTGGGGCCAAGTGACCTAGAAGATGTTTTTAAGAAAGCTACTAGGAGAGTATAAATAAGAGGCAAGGCTCTCTCATTTAAGATACACTTGAGCATATTGAATATCTATAGGTGTATGAGGTAACCAAGGATATCTAAGCCGAAATTATGAGGCAAGGTGTTGGCCCTTGGTTATGGAAGGAAGCGAAGAACAAGGAAGGAAAGGTAAAAAGCCAGCTTCGCGGGAGACACAATAACTGTCACTAAGTCAAAGTGAGCAAAAGAGCAGGAAAGATGGAGCGAAGTGCGGAAAAGAAAGTCATTGGACAAGGAGATTAGGGATGATAGGTCAGCAAGGAAGAAGGATGGTGGACAACTCAACAAGAAGAGAAAACCATCATTGGATGCTTTGGAGCACTGCACGATGAAGAAGGAAAGACAGGATGGCGAAGCCCAAAAAAAGCAGGTGAAGTTGACCTAGGGTTTTAGACACCTAGGGTTTTGGTATCTAGGGTTTTAACACCTAGGTTTTGACCTAAGCCTGTTAGTGAGGGATTGTAATGTATAAATAAAGGTCAAGAGGACTTGGGTTGGGTTGTTGGTCATTGAGTATTGGTATGATATTGTTGTTATAGCTCTGTTGTGGAGGGAGAGGATTGTATTGTGAGATCTTCAGCTGTGTGCGAAGGTCAAGTCCTGTAGCTGGGTGCATAGGAAAGGGGAGAGAAAGAGAGAGAAGAAAGAAGATCTTCTATCTGAGAGCGCAAATAAGAACTGTATGCATTACCTTAATAAATCATAAGCACAGTTCTGTGGACGTAGCCCTAGAGAGAGGGTGAACCACGTATATTTTGTGTCGTATGTGTGATTGATGCCTGGATTTCTATCATTGTTATATTTTTATTTGTATTCTTATGTTAGATCAGATCTATAGCTGCGCAGGATAGACCTAGATGATACGTGATATATGAATGATGTATTGTTGTTGTGATAGATCCACTTGATATTCCCCTGGTTTTAGACATTCCTGTCCTGCAATCCCCCTCTTAGCTTCTTCGGGTGAGACTACATCTTCTTTGCAGGTGTTGCCGAAAGGGCCAGTAGCGAGGGCTTGTTGGTGCACTCTTGGAGTGAACCTCAGGTCTTCCCCTGTGCCAACAAATGGTTCTGTTGTTGGGACAGGAATCTGTGTAAGGGAATGTCAAGATGGTTCCCATCGAAGACAAAGATTCAGAAGTGGATAGAGGATCAAGAGAGGGACTTCACTGAAGCCCAAAACAAGAACCCTAATATAAGTACTGAAGGTTAGCAGCAGAGACACATCTTCACCGATATTCATGAGATATTCTTTGGAGGAATCCATAAAGAGTTATACGAGTGGTTAGCCAGGTTAGTTGATACCCAGTTTGAGATCAGATCTAGACCTCCTGTGGTCTGGACGTCGGAGTTGATTAAGAAGGTTAAGAGAGTCGACAATGTTGTATCAAGGGCTGTAGATCACTGGTTCGATAGTACCATTGGAGGGTATATCACCGAATTGTTTGTTGACATAACATAATCATATAGCCAGGCCGAGAGATACTTATTCAAAGGACCCAGAGGAAACTTTTTACAATTTATGAAGCGAAGAATCAAGATGTTGTTGCATGAAAAGAACGTCTTGAAGATACAATAGATTGGTTAGATCCAAAAAGGCTAATGTTCAATAATTCAGACAACGACAACGACATAGAAGCTGGACATACGTGCAGTGGTAAAGTATTTTGAGGGGTTCACCTTGAGAACCTGTTGAAGCAAAACTACAGAGATGAGGGTTTCTACAATGGAGAAGAGGCAGATCTGACAGACGAAGAACATTCAAAACCCACCAGAGTAGAGGAAGAGGAAGCTGAAGAACTTTGCTAGAATGAGCCAGAAACATCAGGAACTGTGAAGACCACTGAAGTAAGTAATATCAATCCTTATGTTATTTTGGAAATGCTAAGTAATCAAAATATTCCGAATCACCAGAGTCCGCGGACTACTATTACTAGTAGTTCAACACCTACTCAGACAAGAAACCTCGGCATCTCTATGGAAGGTGAGGTGGGGCTCCCTATATTTAGAGGAGATGGATTTGAAGATCTTGATCAACACTGGTTCCTGTGCAAGGCCGTATGGAACATTAAAAATATTACCAATGAAGTTGTTAAAAGAAACTAGTTTAGCACGACATTGAGGGATCGTGCAATGAGTTGGTACATGAAGCTTGTCCAAGGAATTGTGCAGCCTAAGCCACTAAATGAGATCAAGAACACGTTGTTTGAAGAGTTTAAAAAACCTAAGTCGGAGTCACAGTGTATTACTGAGCTGAAGGAGATCAAACAGAAGGTAGTCGAACCTGTTTGGGAGTTCGATCAAAGATTCAAGACCCTAACAGGCCAATTGACTTTTAAGATCCCAGATGAGGAGAACAAAGAATGGTTCATCGCTGCTCTTTTACCACACATCAGAGTTCCCCTGATGCATCAAAAGATTACATCACAGGCATAATATTTGGAGATCACCATGAAGCTTGAATCAACACCTATGGGAGAATCTAGCTCAGGCATGAACCAGATCTTGAGCCAACTGACTAGTTTGTCTCTGCAGGTTGAGGATATGAAGAAGGAAAAGGGGAAGGACAAAAGAGAATATATCTGGTGTGTAATATGCAGGTCCGAAGGTCATGATAAATAAGACTATCCCCTGTTTCATGAATATTTGACCTTAGGAGCGTCGAGCCCCTTGAAGCAAGTTAACTTGCCCTGGTGTGAAGTATGCAGAAACCGACATCGTTCTGGTGAGTGCTATTATATGCAGAAGTATGTTCAGACACCCACAAAATTGTACTGCACATTCTGTAATTCTGTAGGGCATGATGATAGAGATTGTAGGGCTTTTGATCTTATGCATGAAAGATCAAGAGACATATACAAGATCGAAGGCAAAGTACACCAAGAAGGAAACAATGCATAGTATAATTCTCCAGGAAGAGGAAGTTTCAATCCTCGAGGTGGATACAGAGGACAAGGATGAGGAGGAGGTATGGGTCGAGGAAGAGGACAAATAATTTGTTACAACTGCGCGCAGCTAGTACATTTAGTGAGGGACTGCTAGAAACCTTGCACAACCTGCAGTTATTGCAATTCCTTCGAGCATGTCATCGAGGACTACCCTATGCTGCTGGCTAAGATTCAAGAAAGACGAGGACCTCAGCAGAACCCACATATACAATTAATCAAAGTGGAACCTCGTGAAGATGATCCTAGATTCACTGTTATTACAAGAGGAGGCACTGCTATAGGACAGGATAGAGTGACCAAAGAGAAGATTGTAGAAGACTCAAGAATCAGAAAAGCTGCAGAAAAGACCCAGATTTTTGATGCAAAGAAAGAAAGGAAAATCTTTGAAGAGGCAAGGCAAGAATTCAAAGAAGATCAAGGGTCTTCTTCAAAAACACAACCAGAAATAAGAGAATATGGAATGCCTCACGCGATTAGTCTGCTTCACCCAGAGAGGGAAAAGAGGTAAGTAAACTTGTTAGTTTCTTATATATGTTTCTAGAACTGCTTAAAGATGGGAAAACTATACAAGAAATGCAAAACCTGGTTAAACAGTATGAGCTAGGAAAGATAGACCCCTTACTAAATAGGGTAGTACACAAAATTGGTAAGAAGAGAAGGAAAAATAAAGAATTACACTTGAATGCTAAGATAGGAGAGTATGATATAGACTATGTGGTCCTCGACTTAGGGTCAGAGGTTAATGTCATGATGAAGAAAACATGGGAACTGATGGGGAAACCCAAGCTGATATACTCCCCTATCAGGCTTCGTATGGCCAATCAACAAGTTGCCATCCCATTTGGATGATTAGAGCATGTCTTAGTGGACATCGACGGAGTAAGAACCTTTGCAGATTTTGAGGTAATTGAAATTGTTGATGATAGTTGCCCTTACCCTGCATTGTTAGGAATTGATTGGGCCTTTGACAATTTTACTGTTGTTGATATAAAAAAGAGGCATATGACATTTGAAAGAGATGGCCTTAGGGTCATTGGACCCTTAGATCCAGATGAGGGTCCTCAATACACAGAGCCTATCAGAGAAGAAGACCATGCGTACGAACTAGAAAACATCTACAAACTATCAACCAGACAACATTATTATATCAATCCTATAGTCGATGGGAATCTGAGATGGCGAAGTGAAAGCGCGTGTTCATCAGATTTAGAAGAAGCATTGGAAAACTAGCAGAACCAGATGTATGAAGTATCTACTAGAAGATGTGCTAGACTAATCAGAGAGGTTCGTTGGATCGGCACAACAGTGAGTAACTTACCCACATTTGATGGGTTGAACCCTTTAGAAAACTTCTTATTAGAGTTTGAGACAAGTGTACCAACACAGCAGAGGCTGTTGGCAATGGATGAGTCCATGAAATCCACACTAGCAAGATGGTGGGGGACGCATAAAGGAAACATCACAGACTGGACACAATGTCAAACTTTGATGACAGTGCGGTTCTCAACACAAGTAGGAAGCTGCGAAGTGAGGTACACAGGTCAAAGTTACCCAAAGGACCATGTGCGAAGCTGCGAAGAGGCCTGGAGTGACATTCCTCGAGAACAATGGGTGCACAGATTCATTAACAGACTGGACACGATCCCTATCAACTAGTACCTTCAAGCATAGTTGCGCCTCGTCACTTTAGATTGGGAAGGTATGACCCAAAATTTTGTAACCACCTTTTTTTTTGAAAGTGAATTTCCTTCAGTAGACCAAGCATTACAGATTGTGAGACAAAAAGTATTTAAGGAGGCATCTGGCCTCCCTTTGGAGCAAGAAGAGGATGAATGGACCGCGCCATTCCAGAAATTGCAAGGATGTTACAACATTAATGCCGATGAAGATGATGATCTGAGGAAGGTAAACATCGTTGAGACAGAAGGCCATAGAAATGTGGAAGGACCAGGAGTTGAGCTACCATTCATAGGACAGCCAATCAAAATAAAGAAATTCAATATTGGGACAGAGGAGACACCGAAGCTTGTCAATGTCAGAGATTATTGGGATGCTGCTACCATTGACAAGATTATAGAGTTATTGCATGAATATCAGGACTTGTTCTCGACCAATTTCATTGATATGAAGGGAATCAAAGGGCCTATGGGTGATATGAGAATACCTCTGAAAACGGATGTGAAGCCAGTCAAGCAAAGACCTTACAGACTGAACCCGAAATACAAGGAAAAAGTGAAGATAAAGCTCGACAGAATGATGAAAAAAGGGATTATTGAACCTGTCGAAGAGTCGGAGTGGATCAACCCTATGGTGAAACAAGAAAAGAAGACAGGAGACATCAGGATCTGTGTGGACCTCAGAAAGTTGAATGAGGTCTGTCTGCATGACCCTTTACCTACACCATTCACAAACGAAGTGTTGGATAACATGGGAGGATAGGAAGTATATTCTTTTACAGATGACTTTTCGGGATACCATCATATCCGCATTGCCAAGGAGGACCGTCATAAGACTATGTTTTCCATAGAGTGGGGATCCTACCAATATACAATAATGGCATTTGGATTGAATAATTCCCCATCCATCTTTTCCAGGGTGGTGGTCGAAGCGTTCAAAGAATTGTTGCATAAATTTTTAGAAGCATACTTTGATGACTGGACCTTTTTTAGTTTGTTGAAAAATCATATTGAATGTCTAAGGCTAATGTTAGACAAATGCAGGCAATGTCAAATTGATTTGAATCTGAAGAAATGCATCTTATTCTCACCATTTGGAGTGCTATTAGGTCATATTGTATGCAAGCAGGGATTGTTAGTTGACCCATCTAAAATTGCAATTATAGTTGATTTGCCACCTCCTACTTCAGTCAAACAACTACGCACTGGACTGGGCCATACTGGATATTACAAGAAATTTATCAAAGGATATGCCCAAATTACAACACCAATGGGGAAGCTGCTAAAGAAAGACTGTCAGTATGAGTGGACAGATGAATGTCAGTAGAGCTTCGACACACTGAAACAGAAGATGGTCATAACGCCCATTCTGGTTTTTCTAGATTGGAGCAAAGAATTCCATGTGCATGTCGATGCATCTTCTATTTCATTAGGAGTAGTACTGGCACAACCTAGAGAAGGGAACATTGATCATCCATTAGCATTTGTCAGCAGGAAGTTATCCAAAGCCGAAGTTAATTACACCACTACAGAGAGAGAGGGACTAGCCATGGTGTATGCACTACAAACATTTCGCCACTACTTGTTGGGAGGACACTTTAAAATGTTTATTGATCACTCTGCGTTAAGTACCTAGTCAACAAGCCATTGTTGGGGGGGGTGAATATGAAGATGGCTTTTGTTGTTTCAAGAATATGATTTTGAGATGATAGTTAATCCAAGAAGAATGAACAAGGGCCCAGACCACTTATCAAGGTTGGAACATGACGAAGAACCTACCAGTTTGGAGGATACATTACCGGATGCACAACTACTCTCCATTAGAAAGATTGATGACCACTTCACAGACATAGTCCAGTTCTTGTCAATAGGAATGGCTCCAAGTGAGTATACAATTCCTCAGAAGAAACAGCTAGTGGTGCGTGCTGCAGACTTTTCACTTATAGTTGGACAACTGTACAAAATGGGACTGGATGAAATATTAAGGAGGTGTTTTATGGAGACATAGTGACCACTGATCCTCGCAGAAGCTCATGAAGGCATCGCAGGAGGAAATTATGCAGGGAAAGAAACTACACAGAAGGTTTTGCAAGCTGGCCTTTGGTAGCCTACGTTACACAGAGATGTTAAAGAGTATGCCAGAGAATTGAAAAACCATTCCGAAGAGATGAAATGCCATTATCACCGCAAATGACCCTACAAGCATTTGAAAAGTGGGCCATTGACTTCATGGGACCTATAAACCCACTAGGAAAGCGCACAGGAGAAAGGTACATTATTACTGCGACATAATACTTAACTAGATGGGATAAAGCCAGAACAGTCAAGGACTATAGTGCAACTACAGTTGTGTGTTTTATATTTGATGACATAATAACCAGGTTTGGATGACCTAAGATCCTTATGAGTGATCAGGGTACACACTTCATCAATAAGGCAGTTGAAGCCCTGACTGAAGCATTTGTAGTCCACCATTAGAAGAGTACACCTTACCATCCACAAACAAACAGAATGGTTGAAGCATTCAATAAGATCTTGGAGACAACATTGACAAAGATTTGCAGAGTGAATAGGGATGACTGGGATTTAAGAGTACCAGCAGTATTCTGGGCTTATAGAACCACTTGCAAGAAATTAACAATGTAGACCCACTAAAAGTTGGTTTATGGTCTTGAATTTGTTGTCCTAATGGAATACTTAGTACCAAGCCTAAGAATTGTTTCATTTATAGACATGGATGATACCGACGCTGTTCGCGAGAGGCTTGCATAGTTGGTTGAACTAGAAGAAGACAAATTCATTGCAGGATTCCATCAGCAAGTTCATAAGGAATGAGAAAAGGACTATCATGACAGACACATCAAGAAGAAGACATTCAAGCAAGGTGATTTAGTACTGGTGTATGATAGTAAGTTTATCAAACACCCTGGGAAGTTTAGAACGCATTGGCTCAAACCATATGAGATTGCTTATGTTATAGAAGGAGGAGTTGCGCAACTGAAGACATTGAAGGGAGACTGGAAGGAAGGATTGGTGAATGGGAGTCGGTTGCAGTTGTACTATGACAACCAAATGCCTCACAGCTCTCAGTAAAAGCATGAGGAAAAGGGTCCAGGTACCAGGTTCAGTTGAAACTAGGTACTAGACATAGAAAAGACAGTTTGCACAAGGATGGAAAGGAGGCATAAAGAAAAAAGCAAGGGCTGCACTGCGCAGTCCAAAGTCGAAGTAAAACAAGAGGATCAGATATGAAGTGCCTCGGGATGAGTCACAGGTGAGTGTTGGGGGCCTATTGGCCCTTGGTTATGGAAGGAAGTGAAGAACAAGGAAGGAAAGGTAAAAAGTGAGCTTTGCGGGAGACACAGTAACTGTCACTGAGTCAAAGTGAGCAAAAGAGCAGGAAAGATGGAGTGAAGTGCGAAAAAGCAAGCCATTGGATGAGAAGATCAGGGATGACAGATCAACAAGGAAGAAGGATTGTGGAAAAATCAGCAAGTAGAGAAATCCATCATTAGATGCTTTGGAGCATTGTGCAATCAAGAAGGAAAGATAGGCTGACAAAGCCTGGAAAAAGAGGGTCAAGTTGACCTAGGGTTTTAGACACCTAGGGTTTTGGTATATAAGGTTTTGACACCTAGGTTTCGAACTAAGGCTGTTGGTGAGGGATTTTAATGTATAAATAAAGTTCAAGAGGACCTGGGTCAGGTTGTTGGTCATTGAGTATTTGTATGATATTTTTGTTATAGCTTTGTTGTAGAGGGAGAGGATTGTATTATGAGATCTTCAGCTGTTTGCGAAGGTCAAGTCCTGCAGCTGGGTGCGCAGGAAAGGGGAGAGAAAGAGAGAGAAGAAAGAAGATCTGCTAGCTGAGAGCATAGATAAGAACTGTATGATTTACCTTAATAAATCATAAGCATAGTTCTGTGGACGTAGCCTTAGAGAGAGGGTGAACCACGTATATTTTTTGTCGTATGTGTGATTGATGCCTAGATTTCTGTCATTGTTATATTGTTATTTGCATTCTTATGTTAGATCAGATATATAGTTGCATAGGATAGACCTTGTTTATAAGTGATATATGAATGATGTATTTTTGTTGTGATAGATCCACTTGATATTCCCCTGGTTGTAGACATTCATGTCCTGCAACCCCCTCTTAGATGCTTCAGGTGAGACTGCATCTGCTTCTCAGGTGCTGCCGAAAGGGACAGTAGCTAGGGCTTGTTGGTGCACTCTTGGAGTGAACCTTGGGTCTGCCCCTGTGCCAACACAAGGTGAAGAAAATAAGGCCGAAATGCAAGGAAGGATAAATTCTTTTGATGGTGCTTTCTAAGGTATGTTATTTACAGGTGATCTCACCATTTTCGCTATAACTTTTTTTCTATAATGATTCAGACTGTGAAATTTCTATTCCATTAAGAAAACATATCCAAGTATCTGTGGTAAAAAATTCAGCTTGTAGGTAGTTGTTTTTTGGGAGTTACACTCCATGGAAAATAGGGTTTGTGGCCAGTTCCGAAACTAGTCAAAAACAAGTGTTTCGGGTAAAAACGTCCTGACTTCTTCATAACAGATCCAAATTCAGTGAGACCAAATGTGTTGGTTAGGGTATAGTATTTAGTATGTTGTGTAACATTTTCAGATCAATTCATCAAATATTTCGTGTGGGGAACTCTCTACAAGGTCTCTCTCTAGAATAAGCCATAATTCAACAAGGTATGCCATTTTTACTATAAATCATTTTCTGAGTGGTTCCAAGTAGCGACACTTGGAGGAATTGCATAAAACACATTGAAGAACATTGTGTATCAGTTTCATATATTTATACATTACAGGTACAAAGTTATGATTACTTCAAGTTATGGTTGTTGACTAATCCAAAACTAGGCATGTGAGACTAAAGAAAAGTTTGATGAAAATGCTAGTATATTGTTATTAAAGTTAAGGAAGGTTTGCAAGAATGTGATCAAATACACCAAGTCTATTACAAAGCTTCAAATCAGATTTGGCTGATGAAATTGATGAGGGCTTTTGGTTAAGGTACATGTTGAGTACATGGTTGAGACAAGTAGTTGATGAGTTGGCACATACATGAGGTGTATAGTTGATGATGTTGGTACATATTGATGAGTCATAGTTGATGAGTAGTTGACACATGATTGGTACATACTTGGTACATGGTTGTATGCACTTGTTTATGGTATAGGTTGATTACAGGTTGTTTGGTACAGGTTGGTGCATGGTTGATGCACTTGTTTATGGTAAAAGTTGATTACAGGTTGAGGTACAGGTTGATGCATGGTTGATGCATGGTTCAGATTTATTGGTATAGGTTTACAATGGTATATCTCAAAGTTATAGTGCGACAGTGGTTCCATCATTCTACTTCTACTTCAGGGCGGTTGGACGGGGCAAGGACAAGTGGTTGTAGCCGGAGAACTTAGGGGGTTGTAGCCTCCTTCTGGTTGTAGCCAAAGAATTGGGGAGTTGGAGCTTCCCTCAGGTTGTAGCCTCCTTCCAGTTGCAGCTAGAAAACAAAGGAAGTTGGTGCTTCCAATGAATGTAATTCTTCAAGACATATAAGAAAAAACAATCCATGGTTTTCTCCCGATTTGGGTTTCCACGTAAAACATTGGTGTACTATGTATGTGTGTGATTGTTTATTTCTTAATTCTCATTATTGGATGATAATTATACATTGATATAACATTTGAAGAAAAAGGATTATAATTACGCTATTACTGATTCACCCCCCATCTCAGTAATCCAACAATATGCTTACAAAATAGGAGTCCAATTAAGTTTTTGAAATTCAAAACTTCTTATGAAGCTAACTAATTTTTTTAAATTCAAAACTTCTTATGAAGCTAACTAAGTTTTTGAAATTCAAAACTTCTTATGAATATTTTTTCGATTTTAAGCCATTTGTGAATCATTTGATAATATTTGGATGTAAAGGATTTTTTCATATTCCAAAGAAATCAGTATGAAACTTGATGAAAAATAAATGAAATGTATTTTTATTGGTTATTGTTACAATAAAAAATCCCATAAGTTGTATGATCCTTACTCATCAAGTGTTTGCAAGAAGGGATGTGATTTTTCATGAGTATGTAGATGATGATCATGAAAAATATAAAAGGATCGGGGAACATATTCAAGAAAGGTATTGAAGAGATGTTGTGAGAATATGTAGATGAAGATCATCGAATTGTTGATGATCAAATGAAAAAATAAGACACCAAGTAATGAAGCAACTCCATCAAGAAGTATGATACCAAGAAGATAAAAATGGAACATCAAGACTCCAATAAGGTATAAGGACTATGCATTAATGTCCCATGTTGTTGAACCTTCAAATTTTGAAGAAGAAAAAAAATATAAAGAATGGATGAATGCAATCATGTAAGAAGAATATGATTCCATTTTGAAAAATGATACTTGGTGTTCTAAGGGCTAGTCAATCTTGTCAACTAGACCCGATGATCGACTTAGACTTGTTGGTCAACCGATGTAGTTATAAGTAGAAGTCGGTCGGAGTCTCTGCTAACTGACCGACCTAGGTAGTTAAGTAGTTACAACTGCTTGTTAGAGGTATAAATAGATAAGCACATGAAGGCTCAGATAGCTTCATGGGAGAGGATATATGTAATTGTGTTGTACTTCTATCATATAATAAAATGACTCTTCTTTGGGCTCAAATTACTTATGTATGTTTATATGTATATGTGTATGCATATGTATAATGGATATGTAAGGTTCTATTAGTACCACTCTCTAATTTACCCTAGATTACAACATTGGTTCCGTTGCCGGTAGTACTGAACTTGGGCATGTATAAGAATACATAAATTCTAACTCAACAAGACATACATGAGTGGTGGGAGCGCAAAATTGAAAACTACATCAGAAACTACGCAAGAAGGAATAACCTCTCTCTAGCTGAAGCAAGATCGTGGTTCTTTTTAGAAATGCACAAAATATTTCTTGAAGCTATCCCAGAAGCATTGTTTTAGCACATCAACATATCAGGTGATGTGTAGATTGACACCTGATGAAAAGTTAGGCCTGAAATTGACGAACGGAGGAAGAACAAACCTGCACAACTGGCTCAAACGAATTATTGAAGATTATATTTCAGAACAAGCCATTGAAGATTGGACGTCCCTAGACAAAATAAAATAAACATTCTACACCAAATTGCTCGACAGATTTTTCTGCACGGTTCCAACACTTCTTCACAAATTACTTCTCGACAAGGGAATGGGTGATATCGTTGAATACCAACCAAGACTAGGTACATCATTAGCAAACAAAAAATTCCAAGAAATAGATGAAAGGTGGGAAGCATTTATTGACACAAAGTGAAAAGATACAAGAGAAGCCTGGGATTACTTCTTGAAGAAACAAACATGGCCAACGCACCCGAATTAGAGTAATTCAGGTGGGAAATGGGGGGTCGGTCAAGATTGTGAGATTTTAGAAAAACAAGAAGTAGTGTTTCCCAAGTCCAAATGTCCTCGAGAGGAAAACAAGCCCATAAGAAATCTGCAGATATCCAAAAGATAGAATGAGACAAAAGACAACAGAAACATGAAGAGATTCATAACTAGTGGAACAATAAAAAGTTGAATAGAAATATGCCAGGGGAGGGTCAGCCAGTCAGAGCATATGAGCAGTCTGAGTCAGACAGAGATCGACCAGAGTTAGCAATAACAATAATCACAATGACACCTGACAGATACATCGACACACAGTTGAACCTCCATCAACCGGTCAATGTACTAGAAAGTATGGATTGTGAAGAATTTTTTTGGGAAGTAACTAATATTACAGACGAAGATAAGCATATGGCACAACTCAGAGTTGCATTGCACCATCGTGCCTTAAACTGGTTCATGAACTACACTAAAAAGAAAACTCATTCAAAGGAAGAAATAAATAATAGTTTTCTAACATTCTTTAAAATCCAAGACATCACACATCTAGTAGCATGAAAGATAAAATAAAACATGCAAAGACTAGGTGATTCGATAAGAGAACATGCCAAAATATTTAAAGACCTCTTAAGTCAAATCTCGTTGAAGATCGACCAAAATCTGCTAGTCCAGTGGTATGTAGTTGGGCTACTAGCAAGAATCAGATCTTTGTTATGCCTATACGAGATAACCAACTGTGAAGACATGTTACAAAAGGAACAATGAGTCAAGTCATATGATGATAGCCCATCGAAGATGGAAATACTTGAGGAAAAGATAGAATATTTTCAACAAAATATCAAAAGTCTAACCATTCGACATAATGAAATATGGTTCACCACATGCACCGAGGCCAGACACACAAAAGATAATTTTCCGCTAATTGAGTGCATGCAAATGAAATACATCCATAGAGTACAAGCCCAAAAATACTGTAACATATGTGAATTCTTAACTGATCATAACACACAATATTGCCCACACAATATAAAAAACACAAAGTGGTGCCACATATGTGAAGCTCTCGATCATCAAACTTCAGAATTCCACCTAAATGCGAGAAATAAGAATAATATATGAATCATCTACTACACATAAACCACCTACCAAACAAACAACTATGGCCAAAGAGATGATTATTTCGGTGGTTGTGGTCAAGGTCGAGGAGGTCGACACGGATTTGGTGGTCAAGGTCGAGGTTGTGGGCGCCTATATTGTGCTAATTGCTGGAAAAATGATCACGACAACATAGACTGTCCTATAAAATATAGGATTGATTCGAAGTTCTGCAACATATGTGGCATTGGAGATCACTCTCTAGAAGACTACCTGATAGTCCTCGAAAAAATTATACCTAGAAATACTGTGAACCCAGTACACACAGTATCTAAACAAGATGTAAGGAACTCTAAGAATCTACATATTGTTACAAGTGTTACACCTCAAAATTGCTCAACTGGATAAGTGTCGCACATGCCTCTCACTTGTCACAAGTGTCGCAAATTTTATTGGGTCGTGTTATCATAATGACGACACTAAAGAGACACTTGAAACCTCTTATATGATTGGTTTGAAGGAAGAAACTGGTTCACTGGAGTCAAACATCTCTTAACACCTAAGAAGGCTTCTTAATCAAGAGTTTGGAAGGGGAACGCTCCCCTAAAACTGCCTGAGAAGTGTTGGCGCCCCTCTACCATGCTTCAAAAGTGTTGTAGCGCTTCTCCACCCCTTTGCAGAAGCGCTACCCAGATTTGAAGTGCTGGCGCTTCCCTTGGTCTTCTCTGGAGCGTTCTAGCGCTCGGATGCCCCTTCTGAAGGAGCGCTCTCCATTCTGGGTAAATTGTTAGCCCGGTGAGAAGAATAAGGGGAGAATCATTCGAGTTTGGGAGGCGGTTGAGCTCGAATTCTTGGTTCTATCAAAGATCTCTGATCCAAGGAGGAGGTTCCTAACTGGTTCTAAACATAACTCAAGTGGTTAGGCCCTTCCTAGCCTATATAAGCAAGCTCTATGGTGATGAAGAGGAGGAAGAATTGGATATGTGAAACTTATGATCTTGGAGGAAACTTACAGTCAGCCAAAGGAGATCAATCATTGAAGCTGATGTCATCCAGGTTGTGAATCTTTCAGGCAAGGGTTAGACGAAGAGGACTTGACGAAGTTGTCGCATTCGCATCTATGATTGTAAGTACTGCTGTCGTTATTCTCATTAATATGACAAGCTTGGCCTGTTTCTTTCTAGTTTGTGTCTAATGTTACATGAGCTTATCATTTAGTGATAGATCTGTTTTCAAGCTAATGTCAGTAGAGTAGGAAGTGATCGTATCTTGTTTTGTCCACAGACCTCAGTGAAGAGCAAAGGATTGGAACGCGACTCGGAGTGTGCAGGGACAAACGTCGGTTAAAAGGTACTTCTAACATCCTTCCTTCTCATGCATTAGGCTTAGATAGATTTGAGAGAAATTCAGTGTCCACGTTAAGCACTTTTCTGTCTAGGGTTAAGGTCAAGCCCTAGAGGTCGATCTACTTGTCCGCAGGCAGATTTTCCTACAACAACAAGGTCAGGTGTGGGACGCAACATCCATATTCCACCACAAAACTATCAAAGAAAAAAGGATAACAACTTTCCAAACCCAAATAATGAAGAGTAAATAATGAGAGAAGCTCTTAAATTCTTCAGGAATGCAACATAAGATCAAAAAAATATACGAAGTTGAGATGAGGACATCATCCAAGAATTTTTGCAACTACTCAAAGAAAAATAGTCGATAGATAGGCTATTGGAACTACTCAACATACCGTGAGAATACAAAGATGGTCAAAAACCAACCAAGGATGAAAATCACCTCTCTTACAAAAGCAAAGATTATGATCCACGAGTCGACTTGGAAATTGAAGGAATGACGGTCAATCATGTGGTAGTCAATTTTGGTTCGCAGGTTCATATTTTACCAAGAGAAACATGGATACGAATGGGCCAAACCAACATAGCACCCACATTGAATTATCTTAAGTTAGCTAATCAAAGATTAATAGAACCAATCAGAATACTGAGAAATCTAGATATGCAAATTATGGGAATACCGACTTCGATCGACTTTGAGGTGATCGACCTTGTCAAAGGAATGCCAACATATTTGACTCTTGCTAGTTGACCATGGGGTCGACGAATGAAAGAAACTATCTCCCTTTAAAGAGATATAATCAAATTAAAAGGAAGTGGGAGAAAAATAAGTATTCCCCTAGATCCAAAGGAAGGAAAACCATGGATGGATTCATGGGATGAATATCAAGAAGCCATATGTTTATATTAGATAAATAATGAACAAAAATATAGAACTGACCGCAGAAGGAGAATTTTGAGAGAATCTCTCATGTCAGTTGGACATAATTCCGACTCTGCCCTATACAAAAGGAAAATAGAGAACTATGAAGAACATGAAAAAGATTGTTGGTCTATCAAAGTTATTCCAAAGAAACATCTTAATACATGTTATTCAATCGAGGTTGTACCAAAATTTTATGAAAAAATATCCCGACAAACTCCCACTCTCATTCTGACAGACATGCAGATAAGAAATCCCTTGCGATACAGTGAACGACATACCCCATCGACTCATGTGGAAGAGGTAGAAAAATCCATAGGCGATCAAGGAAGAAAACAAATTCTCGTGGAAACTTTCACAAGCCAGGCTGCAAGATGGTGGGAAACACATTCCCCCCAATTAAAAACATGGGCGACTTTGTCAACATACTTCATTGAAATATTCGACGACAAGAAACTATCCAAATATGTAGATATTCCTACATTTAAACTCGGCTATGATCCAGCATAGCATATCCAACATTGTGAAAGAGAATGGCAAAGAATTGGATACAAGGATGAAATCGTATGGTCCCATATGTTCCCAAGTACATTAGACGAAATACCAAGCAAATGGTACAAAATTGAAGAAGCATGCGGTCACACCTCCAAATGGGTCGAAATCAAAATAAATTTTGTTCAAGACTTTGAATTTAGTCCCATAGAGGAGCACTTGAAAGACTCAACAAACGAAATAAAAATATTTTTAGAAAGTCCTTCACCAACTCAACAAAAATAAAAATCAACTATGGTAGTCAATGAAGGATCAACATCGACATGCAACTTTGTGTTGGTAGAAAACAAGGAAATCTCGACTGCTTGGAGGATTGATATGGAGAACACAAAATGGCTAGGACAAAGCTTCCAATGGAATAAAGACCATCCAACATTACATAATCATGTGAAATCAATTTAAGCATAGCCACAAAACACAAAGAGGACCCATAACAACTTGAATTCCCAAAAATCATTACGAAAATTGAATAAGGAGAACACCATCTCGATGAAGCAAAGCCACCAAAATGGATGGACGTAGAAATAAGAATGAAAGAATTCGACATATAAAATGATGTCTGATCAGAAATGGTGAGAGTAGGTGATTATTGGTCTGATAAGGAAACAACTGACATAGTCAGTCTATTAAAAGAATACCAAGATGTTTTTTCACGTGACTACAAGGACTTGAAAGGACTTGTAGAGGAAATGGGTGAAATGAATATCAAACTGATCCAAGGGGAAAAACCAATTAAAAAGCGACCATACAATTTAACACATAAGTACAAACTGATTTTTCAAAAGGAGATCGAAGGAATGTTACAAGCAGGAATTATTTATCCCATCGACAAAACAGAATGATTGAGTCTGGTGGTGGTACAACCAAAGAAGCATGATCCAAAGAAGTTAAGAATTTGTGTCGAATTTTGGGGACTGAACAAATAGACTGTGACAGATCCGTTCCCCACCCATTTTTTTGATGAAATCATAAATGAAGTCGTTGTTCATGAATGTTATTCATTTATTGGTGTATTTTCAAGATATAACTAGGTGCCAATAGCAAAATAAAATTAGGAAAAAACAACTTGCATATCAGAGTTTGGATCTTTTTCCTACATAGTCATGCCATTCAGATTAAAGAACGCGCTAACATTTTTTTCAAGAATAATGGTCAAATCATTCCAAGAGTACATCTACAAAACCATGGTGATATACTTCAACGATTGGACAATCTATATTCTACTCAGAAATCAGATAAAATGGCTCTGGCTTATGTTATAACGTTGCAAATGGATTCAACTATCACTTAACATCAAAAAATGCATATTCGCCACACCTATTGGAATCTTTCTAGGACACGTGGTATGTAAATATGGAGTGAAGGTTGATATAACTAAAATAAAGATTATCCTTGATCTAAAACCCCTCGTAAATAAAAAACAGATCAAAATTTTATTGGGTTATATTGGCTACTACAGGAAGTTTATACGCCACTACTCATACATCACCTTCCCAATGGATGAGATTCTACAAAAAGATGTTGAATTCAAATGGATCCAAGACTAGCAAGAATCCTTCAAATTTATAAAGAAGAATTTGGTCGAAGCGCCTATTCTCAAATTTCAAGACTGGTCGAGAAAGTTTCATGTTCACATCGATGCATCAAACGTAGTTGTTGGGTCGATTCTAGATCAACCATACGATGACACAATGGATCACCCAAATGCATATGCAATTCAGAAGCTAAAAAAAGAAGAAAGAAACTATTCGACCATAGAATGGGAAGCCTTATCAATGATTTTTGCACTATAAAAGTTCCGTTGTTATTTATTGGTAAAGCCTTTTACATTTTTTACATACCATCAAGCATTGAAATACTTAGTCAATAAACCAGTCCATCAAGGAAATATCTGTCTGTGGTTACTATTATTTCAAGAATTTGAATTTGACATAATCATTCGACCAGGGAAAAAGAACGTTCAACCTAATCACCTGTCAGGACTAAAAACATGAGAAGATTAGACAGGCATATATGATGACCTCCAAGATGCACACTTATTTAGAGTAGAAGCTGCACCGAAGGATTTAGAAGACATTGCCACTTTCTTAGAAGAAGGAAAAACTCTAGAGGACCTCCCGACAAAGAAAAATAAAACTTCATCCATGCAAGCTGCACCATTCACAATAATTAATGGATACTTATACAAAATGGGAATGGACAATGTGCTAAGAAGATTCATTCCATGACATGAACGAGAGGATATCATCAACGAATCCCATGGAGGAGCAGCTGGAGGACATTTCCAGGCCGACGCAACAACTAGGAAGATATAACAAGAAGGCCTCTGGTGGTCAACTGTACATAAAGACTGTTGAGATCAAGTTAAAAAATGTGATAATTGTCATATACTGGGACGAACCTTGTGGAAAAATGAAATGCCACTAAGTTCAATAAACCCTAATCGTTCTTTCAAAATCTGGGCCATCGACTTCGTCAGGCCATTCACATAGAGGGAAAGGAGAACTGGTGCTAAATACATAATCACTGTGGTCGAGTATGTGACTAAATGGGAAGAAGCTGAGCCAGTCGAATATTGTACCAAATAAGTAGCAACTAAATTCATCTACAAGAACATCATCGCAAGATTTGGTTTCCCTCTAACACTAATCAACGACCATGAAACTCACTTTGTAAATGAAACAATTAAAGTTTTACTGGAAAAATTCTTATTTGACCATAGAAAAATGACAACCTACCACCGACAAGAAAACACAGTAGTTGAAGCATTTAATAAAACATTACACAAGTGACTTACCGAAATATGTGGTATAAATAATTATGATTGGGATGATAAGAATCCTGTAATCCTCTGAGCGTATAGATCAACATTCAAACAATTTACTAGACATACACCATTCAATCTAGTCTACAATGAGGAAGTTGTAATTCCACTACAATTTTGGACTAATTCCAACAAGGTTGCAGTTATAGAAAAAATTGACGAAGGCCAAAACTTGAATGACAGACCATACCAACTAAACAAACTGGAGGAAGAGAGGTTAATAGCGATTCATCATCAAGAAGTTCATAAACAACAAAAAAAAGCATGGCATGATCGTCACTTAAAGAAAAGGATATAAAAGAGGGAGACTTAGTCTTACTATATGATAGTCGTATAAAAGGAAAACCTAAAAAATTTGAAGCAACATGGTTGGGGCCTTATGTGGTGGAAGACATTCGACCGACTGGAGTGGTCCAAGTCATAAAGTTATTGGGGAATCCATTTAAGAAACTAATTAATGGATCCCATTTAAAGAAATACCAAGTATAGAAGAAAACAAAACCCTATTATAAAAATTTAGCAAGGAGTTGCCAACATGAACCGACTAAAATAACTAATCAAACTTATAAAAAAAAATCCTTGCTTAAAAAAAAGAAAAAAAACGACAGTTAGAAAATTCAGGTAAAAAACTAAAAAGTTAAAGTATTTAAGATGTAGCCATAACACTAAAGAAAAAGAAGCAATAAAATGGAGAGAGAAAGTATCCCATGTTCAAGCCCGAGACAAGATAGCCGAAGATATTCTCGATGTTATACACCTTTGACCGACTTAAGAAAAATACTCATAAGAAAATAATCCAGTGAAAGAACCAGTCTAGGAGTGAGCAAGCATGGTTCAGGCGAGCTTGGTACATGCGAGCGAAGATCATATGAACATAAATCAAGAAATTATGATTGGCATGACAAAATATGACATCAACTCGACTCAGCAAAATTCAACAAAATAAACAAAAAAACAAGCCATCATCGACATAGATTAAGTCAGACAAGTAATATAGATGGCGCATGAACTCCAGTCGATCGGGTTACGTATCGACCACGTATAGACAGAGGGAACCTCTTCAGTTGGGTCCAAGACAACGCCGACCAAGAAAACACTGATGTCGGCAGAGATGGAGCATTAAATCTGGGACAGGTAAAAGCCGACGTATGCTTTAATAATGGAAAAGACCATTGTACAACTACGCATACAACTGCTGAATATAATGATATGCACAACATTCAACAATAATATCTTGCATTTAATAGCCGATGGGACGTAAACAAATGCCAACCCAATAACAATTTAAATGTCCACTCATTCGACCCACTCATAGCACCAATCTTTATGATAGGAGAGCACACCATACGAGGATAGCTGGATGCATTAAACCCTATGTTTTCACCACCATCTATAAATTTGGAAGAAGCATATGATTTTGCCTCACTATTGTTCTCACCTCCACAATTAACTGTTGTGCAAAATGAGTAGACGACTGAAACCGTAAACCCACCAACACTACCATAAACTAATAACCAGAATCACCAAATGTAGAGGATGAGAGGTCAAGTTGAGAGCACAACCAAAGATTCGAGAACGAGGTAAGTTTTTGACAGAACGACCACGATGCCATTGGAAATTTGGATGCAAAATACTTGGCTCGCAAAGATGGAGGAAGCAAACTGGAGAAATCATTGGTTAAAATTTACAGAGTGGGCAATGGAGGAAGGAAGGAAAGCATAAACTGAATTCCTGGAAAATAAAAGAATACGACATATCCTGGGCACCCCGCAAGTAGCCGACATGGGTCGTTGAAAAGAAGAAGAGAAAAAAATCATTATTAGTTAGTATTATCAGGGATACCTATGGTTAAATGAATCCATTGCAATAACCGACAGACTCCTCTATCGGATTTTGGGAATTCCAAGGGCAGGAGCTAAAGTACCCAAATTGACCAATCCTAACGACTGGATGCAGTTCTTAATAGGATCAATGACAACAAAAAACTCTAAGGGATTGTTGATCAACAAAATCACTAACTCAAAATATCGTTGGGATTCCATCATAATTTCCTTATGTTTCACACCATCTGGTCGGGCATCCGATGTAAAAATTACAATGGTCAAAGCAATAACTCAAGTGTATCAAAACTCAGAAAGGTTCAACTAGGTAGACAATTTGAGTGACATGCTCAGAACCAACTGTAAATAAGTTCAAGACTCAGGACGAGCCATTGAGTTTCCATCATTGCTAATCTGGATAACAATGGAATAATATGGGCATGTAGGAGAAGCAATATTCACAGCCAATAAGACCTCGACAATGGAAAGATACGAAATGTTCTCTTTAAATCAAACAGGTACTTCTAACTCACTTCCACCAGAAGAGATGTTTCAGTTATGGGTCATCATAATGAAATATAGCTCCCACAGATGGTGAGTCGAGCAAAACATCTGTTAAGCTCTTCCATCACCCTGCCACTTTTAGCTTGAACTCGACTACACAAGTCTTTGTTACGGAGCCACGTCGACACTTGAACCAAGCAAATTACATTACCAACCAATAGTAGAGGAAATCTTCGTAGAGTTGGAAAGAAAAATCGATCAGAACCTAGAAATTCTACCAAAGGCACAAAAAACAAGGATGTCTCTTTTGCTACCATTGACCAATGGAGAGCAAGAGGAAGAAAGAGAATCTTCCCTCTATATAGTTCCATTTTTCAAATACTTAGAATCTTTGGAAATCATCCTTCCAAATCCTTCTCTAGGAAAAATAAAACAATTGAGTAAAAATAACAAAGGGAAGAAAGTTGTCGAAGAAGAAGCATTAGAGATCAACACAGAGGAGATATGGAGAGAAATTTTCCAGTTGAACGAGGGCATCGACTTCAATGACCCAATCATTAAAGAAAAAATGACAAGTATTACTTCTAACATCACTTTCAAGTTAAAGAAAACTCGACAAGAAATGGATACCATGAAGAAGATCTATAGTTCCTCTATCGAGACTCAAATGAAGGAGGCTTTCCAAAAAGCAAAGAACATAAAGAGTTCTCTCAGACAGATTGAAACAAAAGGGGGAAAAGAGGAAGAAGAATCTGGAGAGCACCACTACTTTTGTCAACCCCGTGAAATTTACAGTGAACATGACATAATGGGAATTAAGATTGAAAGTAACAACAAGCAAGAAAAGAACACCTAATGTAACAATCGATCTTAACAGGGATTCACCCCCTACAGAACCAGTCCCGGTGATAGAAGAAGTGTCTGCAAAGAAAAATAAGAGGCAAATCATTATCAATGAATCATCTGAAGCCACAGAGTCAGATCAACTAGTTGAGACAAATGATGTCGAGATAGAAACTATCGACATGGAGCAGTAGGAGTCAGTAGAAGAAATCGACACAAAAATGGTACAACAATCAGAAGAAGCAATACAAGTCAATGAACCAACCATCCCAATACAACAATAGGAAACCCATCTGTTTGAAGCATCAGATCAGGAAGAAGAAGTTGTGTGCTCAGTTGAAACACGTCGGGTTGGGATTAACAAAACTAATAAGGATGCAGGGCAAGAAAAAGACACTCCAAGCACTCAAGAGGAGAATGTCGAAAAACTACAGAATGAAAAACCTTTACCAGAGATAGATCCCACAAACACTGAGTAGATTAATGTAGAAAATCCAAGGATTCCAGACAAAGAAAAGATGAACGAACAAAACACCCAGCACAAGGAAGAAGAAAAAAATGAAGTAAGCGAACAAAGAATCCCGACAACACAACAAACAGTCACAAAATATGGTGAAACACTTAAGTCTACAGATAAAAAAAAGAAAAGGAAGTCATCCATTATCACCATCAAAACGACTAGAAGGATGACTCCACCAGGATCATTGGTTGAAACCTCATTTGACCCAACCACCATATCCGGAAAAAAATTGTTCGACTTACATGGAGCCATCTCCAAAGAATCATCAAGAAGATGGAAGAAGGTGTTGAAAGAAGGAAGTCATGTCGAATGACTAAAAAAAGAACAAAGGAATATCTTGAAAGAATGTAGAGAAGAAGTCAGGCTGCACGAAGGGATAGAGAAGATATCATAGGTACATAACCCCTTAGACGACTTCAAGGAACTGATCAACAAAATGATCGAAAGCAGTGCAATTTAACAACAACAAGTAGAGGTACTAAAGAAAGAAAAATAAGAAGTCGAGCAACAATGCGACTTAGTACTTAAAGAAGGCAAAAAAAACTAAGAACAAATAAATATGGTATTAGAAGCAGAACAATGAAATTTGAAAAGCTTCATGCAACATGTTCATAAATTAAACAAAGAAGCCAACACACTCAACTCAGTGGTAAACGATCGACCGACTCACTTTGCAGAAGCATTCAATAAATGTTGGGTACAAAGGACTGTGATCGAAAATATAGAATGATCAAGGAACTTGAACACAGATAAAAAAGTAAAAGAATCCCTTAACGTGTATTTGGAAAAAGAAAAAGCAGTTGAACAACAATTATCATAGCAGGAGCAAGAATGACAGAAAGAGGGACACAAAGTGCAGCTAGAAACAGATTAGGCAACCATTCTCTTGATCCAATTAATCAAGAGAATGTAGCATATAGAGCAACAATTGGATTAATAATCAGAGACCTCTCCCACAACAACTTTAGCATAGAAAATCGATGTGATCACCCAATCAAATATTCTAAATGGTGAGGCTCAACAGGAAATCAACACTTGGTGCGACTTCATTTAGAGAATAAAGAATTCATCTCCCAATATTATTCAGACAACCTTCAAGGTCAACACAAAAAGAGAAAAGAGCAGGGCAATCGACAAAGATAACAGTGGAACTCTAGGCACAACAACTCAGTAAGAATTAGAACCTTGAGTCGACCGACCGAATAAAGATCTCATCTCTTCTTCTTACATACTTCTCTCTATTTCTCCATCTATACTTCTTCATCTATTGTAATTTTGTAAATAAAAATATAAGAAAAAAATATTTTGTAAAACCATCCTCTTGCTCGGGACGAACAAGGAATTGAGGCGGGGAGAGATGTTGTAGGGGCTAGTCGACCTTGTCGACTAGACCCGATGGTCGACTTAGACTTGTCGGTCAACCGACCTAGTTAGAAGTAGAAGTCGGTCGGAATCTCTACTAATCGACCGACCTAGACAATTAAGCTGTTACAACTGCTTGTTAGAGGTATAAATAGATAATCACACGAAGGATCATATATCTTTATGGGAGAGGATATATGTAATTGTGTTGTACTGTCTATCATATAATAAAAAGATTCTTCTTTGGGTTCTCATTACTTATGTATGTCTATATGTCTATGTGTATGCATCTCTATAATGTCTATGTAAGGTTCTTCTGGTAACACTCTCTACTTTCCCTTAGGTTACAACACTTGGTAACTTACTGAGTTGATAGAAGATAAAGTTACTACAGGTTCAAATTGGGTTTTCAAGTCAAAATTTGATTTTGATGGCAGGTTAAACAAATTCAAAGCAATCTTAGTTGCAAAAGGTTACTCCCAAATGAAAGGCGTAGATTATAAATAAGCCTTTGAACTTGTAGCTAAAATGAGTACCATTAGGTTGTTAATAACACTTGCAACAAAGTATAATTACATATCCTAGATGGATGTTAAATCATGATTTTTGAATGGTGAATTAAAACAAGAGGTGTATCTCATTCAACCATATGGTTTTGTAAAGAAAGGACCAAAACATCTTGTATGCAGGTTAAATAAAGCACTATATGGTCTTAAACAAGCTCCAAGATCATGGTATGTCAAAATTGATAACTTGTTCCTTCACCATGGATTTTTTAGAAGTCAAAGTGACCCAAATATATCCATCAAGAAAGATGAGCGAGGGAATATTTCATTGATTTACTTATATGTAGATGATTTGATCATAATAGGTAGTGTTAGAGGTTTGATTGAAGAAATAAAACTTCATACATCTCAATAATTTGATATGATAGATGTTGGTCAAATGAATGATTATTTTGGCATTGAAATGTGGAGGTAGAATGTAAATATTTTGATAACTCAAAGAAAGTATACATAGGAAATTATTAAAAAAATCAACATGCATGAATGTAAACCAATTTCATATCCATTGGAACATAATGTCAAAATTTACATAGATGATGGTACAAAAGAAGTTGATGGCCCACTTTTTACAAACAATTGGTGGGAATCTTGAACTACTTAACCACAACAAAACTAGATATTGCATATTTAATGAATATACTTAGCCAATCTATCGCTAGGTCACATGAGAGTCACTAGAAAGATGCTAATAAAGTACTTTTCTAACGAAAGGGAACACTTGATTATTGTATTGAATATACTAATTATTTGAATGTTGATTAGAGGCTTCAGGTTTCAAACCCCTATCAATCGAGAAAGAACAAGTGAGCCAAAGTTAGAGATATATTCCATCAGCATGATTTGGTTTGTGGTCTTCCTTAAACCACCATTTAGTAGAAGACATCAACTTCTACTAACATTTGGTTTGTGGTCATCCAAAAACCACCAAATTTAGAGAGCACATTCAAC
>ML793594.1:257452-304714 GCA_009831015.1 Picea engelmannii
AAACTCGTAATGTCCAAACCGAGTTCGAAAGGCAGTTTTTGGGATATCACCTTCCTTAATCCTTAACTGATGATACCCAGATCGCAAATCAATCTTTGAGAATACCATTGCTCCTTTCATCTGATCAAAGAGGTCATCTATTCACAGCATTGGGTACCTATTTTTCACTGTAGCATGGTTCAAGTCCCTGTAGTCTATACATAGTCATAAGGATCCATCCTTCTTCTTTACAAAAATTACCGATGAGCCCCAAGGTGAGACACTGGGCCTTACTAGCCCTAAGTCTAGTAACTCCTTCAACTGCATTTGCAATTCACAAATTTTTGATGCCGTCATCCGATACGGAGTCTTGGATATTGGTTCTGCAGCAGGTTTTAGCTTAATAGTAAAATCAAGCTCCCTCTCCAGAGGTAACCCTGGTAACTCGTTCGGAAAAACCTCCTGAAATTCTGACAAAACCGGGTACTGATCCAATGAGGGTCCCTTCCTTTCTTTCACTGCCTCCACTACATAAAGTCGACACCCTTGTCTCAAGCATCGCTTGACCTTCATATTTGATATAAAGCGTAATAACACTTTTCTCTGTACACCTTGGATCTCTATTGGTCTTCCTTCATCATCAATACAAAGCACCTTCTTTGTGAAACAATCTACCAAAGCTCAATGAGATGCTAACCAATCCATTCCAATGATTAGGTCATACTCCCCAAGAGCAGTGACGTATACCTTCAACCTGGTAGTGCACACTCCTAGGTCTACTATACAATTATCGACACTAGGTCCTACAACTTGTTTTTCCCCCGAAGCCATCTCGACTTGTTTAAAGTCATCGTGCTCATAGGCTGCCATCCCACTCTTTCCTAATGCAGATGGTGAAATGAAACTATCTATCACACCAGAATCAAACAAAATCTTAACATTGATATGATTTAGCATACCTAATGACTCCACCATGGTGGATTGATGTTCGGCATGGCGGTTATTAACCGTTGCATAAATCTGATGGTTTCTACTTGACCTCCCCATTGGTGCCTTTCCTTCTCTATGCACAAACCCTGATTGTAACTATGGACAGTCCTGTTCGTAATGGGGTCCTTCGCATCTCCAACAGGCAATACGATATTGAACCATTGCACTATTATGTGACTGATTCTTAAATGAGTTCCTTCCCCTGGAACCCCTGCCCCTACTAGCTGTTCCCCGAGATGGTCGTGGACCTGTCTGCACCGTTGGTGATGAACAAGATACTGCACTGGTTGCCATTGAAATCCCCGCAGCTACTTTCCTTGGCACGACTCTGTTACCATAAGGTGGTGGCCTTGAGCCCCCTCCCTTAGGAAATGTCCTTGAGGTCTTTCCCACGAATCCAGGGCGATGCGGAAATGTCGATATTGTACCCCCTGTTAAGTTTATGTGTTCTTCCGCGTAACGCGCATTTTCTACCGCCTCCGCTACTAAAGACGGTTTCCACATCTGCACCATAGCTCTTATCTTCAGGTTCAATCCATAAATGAAGCGCTTTGCCTATTGCTGGTCACTGTCCATATACGAAACATACTTGACCAGTTCCATAAACCTGATCTCATATTCTTCTACAATCCTGTTTCCTTGTACTAAGGCATGAAATGCCCCTATCTGTTGTTCCTCGTAGTATGCTGGTAGATATTTCCTTTGGAACCTCTCCTTAAAAAGTTCCCAAGATACTGTGTCTGGGGTAAGGTGTAGTTGTCTTTCCAAGTTGCCCCACCAGTTCAAGGCACTGTCTCTTAACTGGAAAATTGCAATCTTGGCCTTTGAATTGGACGCATAGTCCCTTAAGGAAAAACACCTCGTCATGCCTTCCAACCATGCTTCCGCGCGTTCACTGGCGCGACCTCCGGCAAACTCCAAAAGTTTGAGCTTCTGCAACTCTCACGTGATGTCTTCAGGTGAAAATTCTCCCCTTGAGTTCCTTGATGCTTCTGGATTACCCGTTCCAGACGGTGGGAGTTCCACTTCAGTCCCTGCTGGTTGGCGCCCCTTTAAAGTCTCGTTAATGGCTTCCAATGAGCACAGTATGAGAGCTAGTTTGGGCGATGGTGGTGGTGGTACTGGTGGTGTCGGTGGTGTTGATGGTGTTGGTGGTGTTGATGGTGCCCGTGACGATGCTCCCTTGCCTCGACCCCTTTGAGTCCTAACCATCTTGTATGACTTAACCTGCATCACCCCAAAATTATCAGGGTGAGTTCTAGGATGTTCAAATTGGTGCTACTTAAACTTAGAAACAGGGTTAGGTGTAATTTTTCTTTACTTTTCTGTAAACAGGCATTACTCCATCAGGGGAATTGGCTAGGTTTGGGTTAGGATTAAGCGTCTAAGCTTGGTTAACATTGAATTTTAAGGTAGATTAACCTTTCACTCAAATAAAATAATTAATTTAAAATTATTATTACACTAATTAACTTTACTTTTAATTTATACTAACTTGACCTTATTTATATATAAATTATTTATACTAAATTATTTAATTTATTTTAAATTATTTTTAACACTTTATATCACATATAAAAATAATTAAACGTATACACAAGGATTTGGGCATGCATGGGTTCCACATGCTCGTCTGGCTTCCTCAAGCTCCCTCGTATCTAACCCCCAAATTCTACACATGTCAGCTCTTCGAATCCCTACGTGTCCTTATCACTCACTGAGACCCTCCTCATGTCATTCTTTCTCCTCCACAGATTTGTCTTTTCTCTGTTCAAAGGCTTTCTGAATCTCCCTTGCCCCGACTCACATCCTCACTGTTGTTCCGAGCACTCTACTAGCACTGGTTATTGCTGTATATGCTCCATTTCGTTTTGCAGAATAGAGTATATTGATATGGCCACTGACAAGATCCAGGACCTGGAGTCCAGTCTCTTCGAAATATCGGGAACCAATCCCCTGTCTATACACTTTGTGGAGCTCGCCCTCAACTCTGGTAAGAGGTACGATTCAGTCCGCACGTTGTGCACAGTTTCAGTACCTTCATGAAGAATGCGGGGTTATTCGAATCAAGAAATTGCATAAACCTTCCTTACGTTGTGGTAATGAATGGTGATTTCTTCTTTTGAAACAAAATGATTTGCTTGTAATTCCAACCCTATACGGATTTTGGTATTTTTCTTTCAATTTATTTTATTTATTTTTATAAATTTATTCATCTGTGCATATGCATGTAGTTAGCTGCATATACATTGCCTTTTGTATTGCTCACAGCCCTTTGCTCCTAACTGTGAAATTTCCCACTTAAATTTCGGGTCTCGGGGTTTCCTTATGCCCGATACCAAGATTTTCCTGTCCTCACGGACTCCCGATCTCCGATATGCCGATGTGCTCCCTTCTAGCTTTAGCCCTCCCTTGGCTATGCTTTGGTCCATGTGACCCTGTCCTATGTGACTGTAGTTCTATTCCCTGTCGGGATTCGGGGTTTTGTGACTTTCGTTGTCACGATCCTTTGTCCTCACAAACTCTCGATTACCGATATGCCGAAGCGGTACTTGTGCGTTAGCCCTTCGGGCTAAATTCTTGGTCCATATGACCATTATACCACAAGGCCACAGCCTTGTCCCATATCGGGGTTTCGGATATCGCAATATCGATTTGCATGAATCCCATGCCTACGGAATTTCTGATGTCCCAATACCCGATACGCCTCTTCCTTGTGCATTCACCCCTTTTCGGCTATGTCGGCTCCTCTGGGGTCCACCTTTGTCACGATCGAGAAATCGCATGTCGGGATATCGCGATTCCCGTAGCACTTGTCCACGGACCCTTCCAAGTCCCGAACCCCAACTCTTTTAGATCCTCGGACACGCGTCCCTCAAATCGAACGGCTCCGACCGTGTCGGGAAATCGCGGATTGCGATTCCATTGTGCAAGGGTTTCATGACTCCGGAAACTCCGATATGCTGAACTCTGACTCTCTAGGATCTCTCGCCACATGTCCTCGCTGATGGATGGTTCAAAACTCCCATCGGGATATCACTTATCGCGATTCCTACATGCAAGCGTTCTATATCCTTGAAAACCTCGATTCTCCAATTTTGTGATGTGATTAAGTCCTAATTAAACATTCATTAATTAATTCTTTTAATTAAGGGTTAAGAGTTAAGTTAATTACGTCGGACTTTCGGGGTTCGCGAGTTCTCCTGACGTGATTTTCTCGTCACCGAGAATCCCGAAATGTCGATCTTCGATGCAAGCGTGAGCTCTCTCCTCCACGTCACCACTTCTCGTCGCTCTATCGGGTATCGCGAAATCACGACTTCTAATGCAACAATTCCTTTGGACCCAGAAACCCCAAAATGCTGAACCCTGACTCCTCAGGATCCTATGACATGCGTCCCTCAAAATGAACGGCTCAGATCTCATCGGGCTTCCTTGTTTTTATCGAGAATTTTCCCGTCGGGAAATTGGCACTTGCGCTATCGTGATCCACTATCCTCATGGATCCCCGACTCCCGATCCCCGATGGTGCCTCTTGGCATTGACCCCAGTGAGAGTTGACCTATTGACACCTGTCCTCCCTCGGTGTATCGGAGTTTGTGAGTTTGCGAATCCAAAACCTATGAGTTCCAGGACTTGTCTTTTCCTGAACCCCGATCTGCAATTGTTTGGTGTGACGCGACACCTGTCCACCACTCTTACCCTGGTGGTCCCCACTCTGTCCTTGTACCCTTCGGGAAATCACGTATCAGAGTATCGCGATTCCTGTTGTCACGTACACGGGCCTTTCAATTCCTCGATCTTCGACTCTGCGGGATCTCTTGACACGTGTCCCTGCTGTTTGGATGACTCTGATCCTATCGGGAAATCGCGGATCACGATTCCTCGATGCAACGATTCTACACTCCCGAAATCCCTGGTGGGTAAAATCCCAATGTATCCCTAGAATGCTGACGCGTGTCCTGTCGAGATCAATGGCTAGGATCCTTTCTCGGGATTTCGAGAACCACAAGGTCTTGATTCTTTGGTTTAACAAAACCCCGATGACTCTGATATCCCGATGACTCTTCCGGGACTCCTCCTCTGCACACTAGGACTTAAACCCTGTGCAACTTCTCGAGATATAACGGCTAATGGGATTTCGCTCGAGATCTGACAGCTCAGATCCGTTCTCCCGCGTAATAGACAGCTCTCCTTTGGGATAATCGATTAGTTGCATAAAACATTACGTAGTGTTAAAATTTCTTTCTTGGCAAGGTTAAAATTTGTATGGGTCTATAGTTCCTGAGATTCTTCATTATTTAAAATTTCATTGAGGCTAGTACAGGCAACTAGTTTGCACTGTCCCCGCATGATACAAGTCTTCTAAATTTTCTTTTTCCGACTGTGCATCGACAGTTCCTCCTTTAGGTAAGTTCGAGGTTAAGTAGGCCTTTTCAAGGTCTTGCAAAAGTCCTTTTGCATTTTATTTAGTGTAATTAGTGTAGTTATTAATTCTTACCAACTTCAAGCCTTAGACAGAAGTTTCCCTCAACATTTTCATTGATTTCAGGTGTCTAATTTACCCGAAACTTCATTGACAAGTGTTACTCAATAAAATTAAGTTATCATCTATGTTTTTCATGCTTAATAGCTTTATTCGGGCTGCTTTAAGGGTAGCCATTTTGTGGGAGGTGATCCTTCAAACTATCTGGTTTGCTGCCACTCTTTTAAAGGCATTCCTTTGAATATTCAGACTAAAACTGTAGTGACCATACATGACCCAGTTAAAGGGTATTGCCTAAAGTGGTTGCTTGTGATATATTTATGAGATCATTTGTTTGGATAACTTAGGGGTACTACCTGAGTATATTTTTGGATACTGTATCAGTCATATTGGGTCAGACTGAACGTGTTTTGTTTGTATTTTAAGCGTGGCTGGAGTTAACACTCGGGGTTTTGGCCCGTAGGCCCAGATTTCGAACTAAGACGCTCTGATACCATATGTAACAACCAAATATTTCTAAACATCATTAAGTTTCCTAAGCCATTTATTTTGTAAACTGAAACAATAAATTCATAGCATAATATTGATTTTTACAACAACAACTTCAGTAACTTAGATTTATAAATAAATAATGAATTCATGACAGAATGAAATAAATACATAACTTAACAAGTACCTGGATCTAATGCTTATTTCTGTTGCCTCTTTGCCTTGCTGCTGCCTTCCTACTACCTGATACATAGATCAATCCTACCACAAACAAGAAAATAACTGCCCAAAACTATTGTCCTCCCTGCCAACTAGGAAATCTACCTAGCTCCAGGATATCTACGGATATCCTGGCCCTCCATGCCCAAAACCTCTAACAACTCGGTGCCTCAACTGTTCAAAAGCCACAGTCCAGAACTCTCTGCTCACAGCAAATGTCATCCTCCTCTAAATGATCCATCCTCCATCGAATGATCCTCCCGTCAACCTCCTCCCTTGCCTTATTCCTCCTTCACCGACTCCTCATTACTCCCTTACCTGCCCCCGTCCTCCGTCCTTTGTTCCCCCTTAATGTTTTTATCTTCTCGGGATTCATAGGCTATCCCTCTCTGCATACACAACCATTTTATATCATTTTTCATTGATCGTTTAAATTTATTTCCCAGGTCATTAAATGTGATCTATAGTTATATTGTTACTTAGTTAACCACAATTATTTTCTTTAATTAATTTTACTTTATAGTCTTTAGATATTTACTCAACTAGGGTCATTACAGCCCTTCCTGAATCTTGAACTTCCTTGTAGTTGGTTCTGATCATGTCGGCTAGGTGTTCCACCCAATTGAACCTTTCCACGTTCTTATAGACTTGTGTTATTTCTTCGACCATTGTCATTTTTACATTTGATGCCTGAATTGTTGGTTTAAAGCATAAATATATTATTATTGCAGCCCAACAGGCTCTTAAGTCAATAATTTTATTTATCAACAACCCTTTAGAATTTTTGGCCATCGCCAACCCCATCAAAAATTATATCCAGTCGTTGGTGTTGGTCGAATTTGGCACTTTGGCTCCTGTCTGCGAAATTCCCAGGATTCAATAGAGAAGTCCATCGGTTATTGCTATTGGCTGATCCAACTATAGGTATCCCTGATGATACCGACAAATAATGAATTTTTCAACTTCTTCCTTCTATCGACCCATGTCAGCGATTTGCGGGGCGCCAATGATATGTCGTATTCCTTCTTTTTCGAGCTTCCTTCCTGCATTGCCCATTTTGTGAACTTCAACCAGTGCTTGCTCCAATCTACTTCCTCCATCTTTGATTGTCGGATATTGTGCATCTAGATTTGCAGCAACGTCGTAGTTTCTCTGTCAAAAACTTTCCTTGGTCTTGAACCTTCTACTGAGGTTCCGACTTGACCTCTCATCCTTGGCACTTATGGCCCCTAATCACCGGTTTCGGGCAATGTTGGTGAATTTGCAAGTTTGACTGATTGTGTGCTCTTCTCTATATTTAATTGTGGAGGAGAAAATAACAATGAAGCAAAGTCATAGTCTTCTTCGTGATTTATAGTTGGTAGTGAGGGTGTCGGGTTTAATGCATCCAACTGTTCTTGAATGTAGCACTCTTTTGTCACAACTATCGATGGTACTGGTGAGCCAAGGGAGTGGATGTTTATATCATTGCTCAGATAGCATTAGTTTATGTCCTGTCGATTATTAATTGCAAGATCTTGTGATTGATTGTCACACATATTAGTGAAATCCTCAATTATGTGAGTGGTTGCACAATGGTCATTTCTGTGTTGTTGGTCATTAATTTTCTCGTCGGCCGATACCTGTCCGTAATTAAATGTGCTTTCTTTGTTGACGTCGACATTACCTCTATCAACATTGTCCTGTGTTCAACTGACGAAGTGCCCTCTATTTATATCTGGTCAGTACGTGAGTTGACCGACTGATATTCTTGAGCCATCTTTATTGTTGGACTAACTTAGTTGATGTCATTGATGGCTTGTTTTCTCATTCATTTTACTAAGTTAACTATGTCTGAATGATCTCATCTTTTTCCAGGCCAATTTGATTCATGTTCTCTTAGTCTGTGCTCACTCGATCTACGCTCGCATGATCTACGCTCACTTGCTCCCAAAATGATCCTCTCGCTTGATTCTCTTCTCATACGTATTTGTCATAAGTTAGTTGATGGGGTGGAATGTCGTGGATATCTTTTGCTACTTTGTCTCAGACTCGACCATGGGTTTCTTTCTCTTTATTGATTCTTTTATTTGAGGCTATGGATGTCCTTTAAATACATTACTTTTTCGATTTTACATACCTGATTTTTTTCACTGTTTTTTGTTTATTAAATTTAAACAAGGTTTATTCCTCATAAGTATGATTAGTCAATTTAGTCAATTTTTGTTGGCAATTCCCTGCTAAATTTTTCCACTGGGGTTCTTTTCTTTTATACATGGTACTTTTTTAGATGGTAACCATTAATTGACTTCTTAAATGGTTTCCCCAATAAAGTTCTTAGTTGGACTGCTCCAGTCGGTCGAATATCTTCTACAACATAAGGCCCAAACCATGTTCTCTCTAATTTTCAGGGTTTGCCTTTTATGTAATTGTTATATAATAAAACTAAATCTCTGCTTGATCTAGATGGATATTGGTGGCCACCCACCTATTCCACTGGCTCAAAATAGAGTTTTCCACCTCGACAGTTTTTCGACAGTTTTTTGGGTCCCAAACATTCGGGGCCGTTTTGAGGTCCTAAATGATGTTTTTTGGGGATTTTGGGCCCATGTTAATCCAATAGGCATTGTCTTGGGCTAGTCAAAACTTGTTCTCCTCGAATAGACCTTTCCAACAGTGTATCGAGCTCCCCAAACAAAGATCATATGCAAAAGTTACACCCCTGGGAAGTTGACGTATCAACTACCCCCATAGAGGCCCTCAAACCTTTTGGATTTTCATCATCCAGGGTTAGGGTTTTGGATTCTCCTTATGTTAAAAAGTCCTTTGGAGCCTCATTTTAACAATCATCTTCTGGTGAATGAGCGTAGCCATCACATCTCTTCTCAGAGATAATTCCACCATTCTAGCGAGTCTTTCACTCTATATTCTTACAGTCTCTGTACATTTCTTTCATTAATAGAAATCATGTATTACTATATTTCTCTATTTATGGAAATATTTATGTGTATTTCATTGTACTATCTCTTCTTTCATTTCGTTCTAAAAAATAATCCAGATCAGTGGTATCAGAGCAGGTTGCTCTTGGTCGTTTTTCAATGCATGTCCCCAACGAGGTCCGAATATATAAAGTTGGGTCTCGAGCTTGTCTCTCTTGAGGACAATCACTCTCGCATGCCTAAGAAACCCTCCAAGGCAGGAGAAAAGAGAAATGACATAGTATAATATTCTACTAATCTATTGCTTGAGCAATCTCTCACACGACAGAGGGACGAAATGATGGAGAATTTTTCCCAAATCCTTCGATGCCTGTCAATAACAACATATGTGTATTCATCAAGCAACCACTTTGGAGGAACCACTCCTTTCAAGGTACAAGTCACTTTTGATATTCCCGTATTTGAAGGTTAGATAGATGCAAATGCTCTAGAAAAATGGTTAAACCTACTGGAAGGTTATTTCTCTGTGCATAATTTTTCTGACAGGGCAAATGATCACCTTCGCGCTCCTTAAGGCTCTCCCCCATGTCAAACATTGGTGGGAAACTTATTGTGAGAAAATTTCCACAGAGGAGTTTGAAATGTTTGAGGCTGAACCCACTTGGGAATATTTCGTAGATGTTATCAAGGAACATATTACTCTATTGGAAACTATGAAGACTAGTACATGAGATGGAACACGTTGTGTCAAGAGAGGGGTCAAGTAGTGTCAGAGTTCACCAATACCTTCCATACCTTGTGCACCAAGATGGGTATCAAATATTCTGAGCGAAATTTGGTTCCAAAATACTATGGGACTCTACACAGGTACATCCAAACCAAAACGGAGTTTCTGGACATCTCATCGCTAGGCGTTGCATATCAACATGTTTTCAAAATCGAGCAGAAATTTAAGCACTAGAACAAATGAGAGTTTGGGTCTACAAATCCACAACAACCAAAGTATGACAAAGATGGCCCTAAAAAACAACCTCCTGAAAACCATTCCAAGCCCCAGGAAAAGAAGGGTAAGGGAAAGAAAAAGAATGACACTGGAAAGTGGTGCGATTTCCATAAAATACCTTGGCACAACACCAATGAATGTCATTCAAAATAGTCATTGGTGGCCGAGATCAAAGAATAAGATCCGAACCCAGATTCATAAAATAATGGAAGGAGACAGATCATCGAGGCATACCCCACTACCACTGTCGCAACCACAACAATCCAACAAGAAGAACCAACATATCCTGAAGAGGGGGAGTGCCTCTTCCATTCATAGATGTGGGTAAAGGGGACCTCGTTGCATTTCATTTTTGATAGTGGAAGCCAAAAGAACCTCATCTTGACAGAGGTCGTCAAACAATTGGAATTTCCAACAACACCACACCTGCAACCATACAACATCAGGTGGATTTTCTAGGGATGAGATCTTCGTGTCGGCCAACAATGTCGCCTATCCTATGGCATCAATCCCTTCAAGGATGAGGTATTGTGCAATGTTTCCCCGCTGGATATCTGTGATGTTCTTTTGGGCCAACCATATATGTGGAAGTGGCATGTTTTTTATGTGTCTTGATCCTGTACTGTCATTCTTACTCTGGGGGATCAACTCTATAGGATACCAGAGGTAGTTCTGACTACTGTTTTGAAAAAACAGTTCAACAAAGTCATCTCTCATACTGCAAAATTCAACCTCTTCACAATCTATTCAAAAGGTGAACAGAAGGACACTGCAAACTTGGACCAAGACCTTTCTATCCAACAGAAGCAGATTGTAGAAGAGAAAGAAGATATTGTTTCTTCACCTACGTGGGTGCCTACACACTGCCCAATCAAGCCAATATACAATAGTTTGGTTGAAAAAATTCAACCCCGCCAGCAACAAGTTCGTGACAACCTTCAACAAGCTAAGCAATGCAACTTCTCTAGCAAGGAAAACAACTCACTAAGGTTGATAAAAAGCTCCCATGGGAATTTGACACAATGGGGACCATTGCTTCCTAAGGGGGGAGGATTGATCTAGATGGATATTGGTGGCCACCCACCTATTCCACTGGCTCAAAATAGAGTTTTCCACCTCGGTAGTTTTTCGATAGTTTTTCGGGTCCCAAAGTTTTGGGGCCATTTTGAGGCCCTAAACAACATTTTTGGGGATTTCAGGCCCAAGCGAATGCCAATTGCATTGGCTTGGGCCAGTCAGAATGTGTTCTTCTTGGCTAGACCTTTCCAACAGTGTATTGAGCACCCCAAATAGATATCATATGAAAAAGTTACACCCCCGGTATGTTGACGTATCAACTACCCCCATCGGGGCCCATAAGCCTTTTGGATTTCCATCTTCCGGGGTTAGGGTTTTGGATTTTCCTTATGTTAAAAATTCCTTTGGAGCCTCATTGTAACAATCACCTTCTAGCGAATGATCATAGCTATCACATCTCTTCTCAGAGATAAGATGCAACCATTCTAGTGAGTCTTTCACTCTGTATTTTTATAGTCTCTGTACATTTATTTCATTAATATAAATCATGTATAACAATATTTCTCTATTTCAAACAATATTTATGTGTATTTCATTGTAATATCTATGCTTTCATTTCGTTCGAAAAAATAATCCAAATCACCATATTTTATGTCTTTTTTCTTTATGTGTCGATTGTGCCACACTTTTTGTTGTTGCTTCTGAACCTCTTGGTGATGTATTTCTATTAATATTTCTTCTTCGAGTTTGTTTATTGATGAAATCGGTCGTTTACACTTTTACTTTCATCAAATTTGGATACAGTCACAACCTTATCGGAATTGGACCAAAATTGTAAAGGAATGACAACTTCTTGTCCGTAGATGAGCTTGAATGGAGTTTTCCCAGTCGATCGTTTGTATGTTGATCTATATGCCCATAGGATTGCATGAATCTTTTTGTCCCAATCATCTTTGTTTATGCCTCAAATCTTTGTGATTCCTTTTTGTAACGTTTTGTTAAATGATTCATATACCCCATTTGCTTGTGGCTGATAAGATGTCATTTTTCTATGGTCGATTAAAAACTTTTCTACTAGGACTTTAATTGTTTCTTTCATGAAGTGAGTTCCCTGGTCACTTATTAGTGTCAAAGGACAACCAAACCTTGTAATTATATTCTCATAATTGAATTTTGTTGCTATCTCTTTAGTACAAGATTCAACTGGCTCAACTTCTTCCCACTTAGTGATGTATTCAACAACAATAATGATGTACTTGGCACCAGTTCTTATTTCCCTATGTGGAAATGGCTCGACTAAGTTGATAGCTCAGATTTCAATTGTTCGGTTGGGGTTTATTGAACTTAGTGGAATTTCATTTTTCCACATAGGTTGTTCAATCCTATGACAACTATCACATTTTATTACTTGATCGCGACATTCTTTATACAGAGTCGACCACCACAGGATTGCTTGTAGTATGTTTCTGGTTGTCGTGTCGGCCTGATAATGCCCCCCCAACTACTCCTGCATGAGCTTTGTTGATAATACAGTCTCTTTCATGATCTGGTATGCATCTTCTTAAAACATCATCAATTCCCATTTTGTATAAGTATCCATTAATGATTGTGAAGGGGGAAATTTTTAAGGCTAAAACTTTCTTTTTGTTTGTTGGGAGGTCCTCTGGGGCCTTTCCCTCTTCTAGGAAATTGGAAATATCTTCTAAGTATTTAGGGGAAAATTCAAATCGAAATAAATTTGTGTCGAATAGATCATTGTCGATGCATGTCGAGGCTTCTCATGATTCTAGTCGTGATAGGTGGTCAGGTCAGACATTCTTTTCCCCCGTTCGTATGATTATGTCGAATTCAAATTATTGAAATAAGAGTAACCATCGAAAAATCTTGCCTTGATGGACTAGTTTATTGACCAATACTTAAGTTCTTGATGGTCTGTGAAGAATGTGAAGGGATTTGCGAGTAAGTAGTGACCAAAATTTTGTAGAGAAAATATCATTGATAGGGCTTCCCTTTCTGTAGTTGAATAATTTCTTTTTGCCTTATTTAGTTTTCAACTTTCATATGCATTTGGATTATCCATTGTGTCATCGTAAGTTTGTGCTAATACTGCCCTGACAACTACATTGGATGCATCGACATGGACATGGAATTTTATCGACCAATCTGGAAATTTTAAAATGGGTTCTTTGACCAACTTCTTATTTAGAATTTCGAAGGATTCCTGATAGTATTGGCTCCATTTAAACTCGACATATTTTTGTAAGATCTCATAAATTGGGAAAGTGATTTCTGAATAATGGCATATAAACTTCCTATAATATCCAGTGTGTCCCAATACAATTTTGATTTGTTTTTGGGTTGACATGAGGCTTAAGATTGAGGATAATTTTAATCTTTTCCATGTCAATTTTTACTCCATCTTTATAGACCAGATGTCCTAACATGATTCCAATAGGTGTGGAAAATATGCATTTCTTGATATTTAATGATAGTTGAATTTGTCTGCAACGTTCTAGCATAAGTCAAAGCCATTTTATGTGATTTTTGAATAGACTATATATTGTCCAATTGTCGAAGTATAGAACCATAGTTTTATAGATATACTCTTGAAATGATTTAACAACTATTCTCGAAAAAATTGTTGGTGCATTCTTCAATCCAAATGACATTACTCTGTAGGCGAAGGATCTGAATGTTGTTTTTGGCTGATCTTCTTTTGCTATTGGCACCTAGTTATAGACTGAAAACCCAGCAATGAATGAATAACATTCGTGACCAATGCCTTCATTGATAATTTCATCATCAAAGGGGGTAGGGAATGGATCTGTAACAGTCTATTTGTCGAGTCCTCAGAAATCAACACAAATTATTATTTTTTGGGGATCATGTTTCTTTGGTTGCACCACCATGGGGCTTGCCCATTCTACCTTATTGATAAGGTAAATACTACTTTCTTGAAGCATTCCTTCGATCTATTTCTGAATGATGGGTTTATATTTATGTGTTAATTTGTACGATCATTGTTTGATTGGTTTTGTTTCTAGAATAAGTTCAATTTTCATTTCAACCATTTCCTCTACAAGTCCTTTCAAGTCCTTATAGTCACGTGCAAAAACATCTTGATATTATTTTAGTAGGTTGACAATTTTGATTGTTTGCTTGTCAGACCAATAGTCACCTATACAAACCATTTTTGGTCAATCATCATTAGATATGTCAAATTATTGTGTTTTGATTTCCGCATCCATCCATTCTAGTGGTTTTGTTTCGTCGAGATGGCTTTCCCCTTCTTCAATTTTTGTAAAAATTTTTGGGAAGTCGGGTTGTTCCTGGTCTTCTTTTTGTTCCATGGTTATATTTAATACTGAATTCACATGATTTTTCAATGTTGGATGGTATTTTTTCCACTGGAAGCTCTGTCCTGGACATTTTATATTTTCCATGTCGATCCTCCGTGTAGTTGGGATTTCTTTGTTTTCTACCAACACAAAGTTGTAAGTCAATGTCGATCCTAAATCGAACACAATATTTTATTTTTCCTTATGTGCAACCAATGATGGCTTTTCTAGAAATATTTTTATTTGTTGTGTTGCATCTCTCAAGTGTTCCTCTTTTGGATTAAATTCAAAGTCTTGTAGAAAATTTTCTTTGATTTCAGCCTAGTTTGATGTATGGGTGCAATCTTCTTCAATTTTATACCATTTGTTTGGTATGTCGTCTAATGTATTTGGAAACATATGGGGCCAAACCCTTTCATCTTTGTATCCTATTTTTCACCACTCACTTTCACAACATTGAATATGCTCTACTGGGTCGTACCCAATTCTAAAGATGGGGAAATCCACTTCTTTGGATAAATTCTTGTCTCTGAATCGTTCAACAAAGTACATCGACACCATCGTACATGTTTTTAATTTGGGGGAATGTGTTTCCCACCATCTTGTAGCTTGTTCTATGAAGGTTTCCACAAGGTTCTACGTCTTTCCTTACTCTCCTATGGATTTTTCTACCTCTTCAACATGAGTCAAAGGAGCATGTCGTTCACTATATCGTAAGGGTTTGATTATTTGATTGTTGATCGGTATGAGAGTGGGAGTTTTTCGAGTGATTTTTTCATGTACTTTTGGTACGACCTGGATTGAATAGCACGTCCTAAGCTTCTTTTTTTGAATAAATTCAATAGACCAACAATCCTTAGCATGTGCTTCATAATTTTCAATTTTCCAGTTATATAAGGTGGAGTCGGAGTTATGCCTGACCGACATGGGAGATTCTCTCAATATCCTTCTGCAGTCGGTTCTATATAATTGTTTTTTTCATTGTTTATCTGGTATAAGCACCGATCTTTTTGATCTTCATCCCATGACTCCATCCATAGTTTTCCTTCCTTTGGGTCCAAAGGAATGATTATTTTCCTCCCACTTCCTTTCAACTTAATTCTATATCTTTCAAGGGATATAGGTGCTTTCATTCGTCGACCCCATGGCCAACCGACAAGAGCCATGTACGCTAGCATTCCTTCGAAAAGGTTGATTACTTCGAAGTCGACTGAAGTCAATATTCTCATTATTTGAGTATCTACATTTCTCAATATTCCAATTGGTTCTATTAATATTTGATCAACTAATTTAGGATAGTTCAGCGTGGGCTTGGGTTGACCCATTCGTATCCATGTTTCTCTTGGTAGAATATTTACTTGAGATTCGAAATCAATGACCACTTGATTGACCATCATTCCATCAATCTCCAAGTCGACTCATGGATTGTAATATTTATTGTTATAAGAGAGGTTATTTTCATTGGTCGATCTTTGACCATCTTTGTATTTGCGTAATATGTTGAGTAGGTCCAACAATCGGCCTATTCATTGTTTTTCTTTGAGAAGCTGCAAAAATTCTTCGATGGTGTCTTCATTTTGTCTTCTTGAGTTTTGTTGATCTTCTAAGGAATTATTGAAGAAATTAATAGCTTATCTCATGATTTGCTCTTATTTATCTGGGTTTGGGAAGATATTAGCTTTATTTCTTTGGTAATTTTGTGGTGGAGTGTTAATATCTTGACCTGCACCCAACCTTGTAATGATATGTAGGTTTTTTGAGTTCATCACCTCCTCCTTGGATACTGCATGTATTATATTGACAATTTTTCTTGGTATGATTTTATCAAGTACTATCGGGCATTCTTCTAAAGAGTAATCTTCGATACCACATATATTGCAAAATTTCAGATCAGTTCTATCTTTTATAGGGAAATCTGGGCTGATGTGATCATCTTTATAGCAATTAAAACAATATGTTCATCCACGACCTTGACCTCGACCACCGAATCCACGTCGGCCTCCTCGACCTCGACCACGAGCACTATAGTAGCCATCTCTTCGACCATAGTTTTTTGCTTGATCAATGGTTTCTGTGTGGTATAATTTTCATATATTATTTTGATTTCAAGTGTTTAGATGGGATTCTGATGTTCAAAGATCAGAAGCTTCACAAATATGGCATCACTTCGTATTTTTCACATTATGTGGAAAATCTTGTACACTGTGATCAGTTAGGCATTCACATATGTTGCAATATTTTTGTGCTTATATTCGGTGGACGTCTGATGTTTCTATGTGCTCATTAAGGGAAAAACTATCCTTTGTATGTCCTTCCACCAGGCATGTAGTACACCATACTTCGTTCCGTCATATAGATAGATTTTTTATGGTTTGTTGTAAGTTTTCTATTTTTTCCTCGAGTCCGTCGATCGTCGAAGAAGTCGATGGGCCATCATCATCTGACTCGACTCATTGTTCTTTTTGTAGCACATCTTCACAGTAGGTTATCTCAAATAAACATAACAAAGAACATATTCATGGTAGTAGTCCTGCTACATACCACTGGACCAATAAACTTTGGTTGATTGTTGTGGGAATTTGGTTTAGAAGGTCTTTGAATATTTTATCATACTCTCTAACTGACTCACCCAATATTTGTTTTATTTCTTTTAACTTTTGGGCCACCAGATGTGTAACATCCTGAATTTTAAAGAATGTTAAGAAGCTATTCTTTATTTCTGCTTTTGACCAGGTTTGTTTTTTTGTGTAGTTCATGAAGCAAGTTAAGGCATGGTACTATAGAGCAACTCCAAAATGTGACATTTTCTTGTTTTCATCTGTAATGTTAGGCACGTCCCATATTTTTTAACACATGAGCTAGTGACATTTTGGGTCCTCTTCTCCTTCATAATTTGGGATGTGATTAAATCCCATTTTTGACTTTCTTATTAGGAATGCTTGGTTTTCTTGGTATTTGAGCTACCACAAATTTCGACTGAGCTTTCGAATCCTCTATGTCCTTTATTGGATGATACTCTAGAAAAAAATGTTTCTCCTTAAGTATAGGGAATGCCTCCTCAGTTTGAGAGCTTTGATCTTTATACTCAACTAACTGTCGTTCCAAAGGTTGCGTCGCTTCGTGAATATAATTAATTTCTTCTCTCAAAATTAGATTTGGTAGGGAGGTCGAGTTAGTGAGATCCTTAATTTGGATAAGAATATTGTTGGCTTCATTTTGTTATGGATCAACAATCAGTGCGTCTCGTAGGTTTCCTTGGTCATCTATTCTGTACCATAATATTGCCTAATGGTCATCGACCTGGAGTCTTTATTAGAGAAATTCCCTTATCTGTGGGTTGGTTTCTGCTGCAGGAGAACTACGTAAAGTTGGTCCAGATTCTTTGTATTCCATACTTTTCGGTTCGTCATCTGGTTGGTGGATGTTTAATTGTGCGTCACTACTTTTGTTGGGTGTTGCCTAAGCTATTGTTATTTCCAACTCTAGTCGATCCATGTCTGACTCTGGCTACTCACGCGCTCTATCAGGCTGACCCTCTCGATCTTTTTTTCTATTCAACTTTTGGTTGTTCCACTGGTTACAAAGTTATTCTCTTTTCTTTTTCCTTTTATCTAGTTCTAGTTTCTGGAGATCCATGGATTTCTTGTGCAAATACTTCCCTCTAGATGACATTTAGGCTTGGAAACCACTACTTCAAGTATGCTTGGCTTCTTACAGTTTCGATCGACCCCCCATTGCTGACCCTACTTACTCTAGGTTGGTAGCGTTAGCCATGTTTATTTCTTCAAGAAGTAATCACATGCTTCTCTTGTATCTTTGCACTTTGTGTCAAGAAATGCTTCCCACTTTTCATATATTTCTTGGAAGTTACTATTTGGTAACAATGTGCCTAGTCTTGGTTGGTATTCGACAATGTCACAGACTCCCTTGTCGAGGAGGAATTTATGAAGGACTGTCGGAAATGTGCAGAAAAAACCGTCATGCAATTTAGTGTAAAATTGTTCTTTTATTTTGTCGAGAGACGTCCGATATTCAATGGCTTGTTCTGAAATATAGTCTTCAATAATTATTTTGAGCTAGTCGTGCATATTTGTTCTTCCTCTGTTCGACAACTTTAGGCCTAAATTCTCACCGGGTGTCATATTATGCATTACCTTCTCCGTTAATGTGTTGGAACAAGGATTCTGTGATAGATTCAAGGAATCTTTCTTGTGTCTATGAAAAGAATCACGACTGTGCTTCTGCTAGTCATAGGTTGTTCCTTCTCGTGTATTTTTTTATGTAGTTCTCAATCTTGTGCTCCCACCAATCATGTATGTATTGTAGAGTTAGAATTTATGTAAATTTTGACATGCGTAAGTTCAGTACTACTGACAACGGAACCAATGTTGTAATCTGGGGAAAAGTAGGGAGAGTTACCTGTAGATCCTTACATAGACATCATAGAAGATACATACACACATATAATCATAGATAAAGACATATACAGGTAATGAGAGCACATAGAAAAATATTTTTATATGATATGACAGTACAACACAATTACATACAACCTCTCACATGAAGCTATCTGAGCCTTCATGTGCTTGTCTATTTATATTCCTTTTAGGCAATTGTAACTACTTAACTTTCTGGGTTGGCTGGTTAATAGATAGTCTGACCAAACTCTACTTCCAAATTTGACGGTCAACCGACTATTTCCTAGTCAACCATCGGGTCTAGTCGATAGAGTTGACTATCCCCTACGCTTTCACCTTAATACATGTCCCCCTCGTTTTAGTGAAGGATAAATCCAACACAAGGGAGGATTCTTTGGTGACACTAGGGGGATTAAGATGGAAATTGGAAAGTGATTGAAGAATTCTCCTATAGGTCAAGTTCAAGAGTGAAAATGAGGCTTGAGAGAGAGCCTTGTGATTTTATTAAGGTTGCCATGGTTATGTACCTACAAAACAACGTTAGACATGCACAAAACAAGACAATTTATGAAGATTTAAGCCTCAAAACAAAGGGGAATACAAAATAAACCTTGTTGTCCAAAAAATGTAGTAGTATGGAATATATATATATGTAGTAAATAAGTTGTAACAACTACAACATTAACCATCAAAATCAATTGTAATATGTTGGAAATAAAGCTAGCAACAAGTAGATAATTTTCCAATGATTAGAGCAAGAATTTGATAGCAATTAGTGGGTTGTTACTAAGTGTTTCCATAAATATTTGTAACATCCTTATGGATGTAGATAAATTTAGATATGTAACAAAAAATTATAGCCACTAATATCAGCAATTAAACCACCCAAGCAATATCTTATAACCAATAGAACAATTACCAAGTCTTAGAAGTGAATTTCAATGGTAGAAGAGTGAGTAAAAGAATGAAAGAGGACGAGTTTGTTGCAGTCCTATTGGCTGTAGATTAAAGTTTATTATAGTAACTAGATCACTTGGCTAATAAATATTCCCTTATGGCACAATATAGCTTAAATCATGTAAAATCAATTTCCAAAATTAAACAATTCAATCTCCTTGATATCACATTTACCAATGCATAATAATCAATATCCAATGCAAAAACGATTAGTGCCTTATCTATTGCGTTATGGAGTCTCTTTTTTATGATCTAGGGTTTATTAATTCTCTGGGGGTGTAATCCCTTTTACTCTATGAAGCAAACAAACCTTAGCAAGTTAAATCTACAAGGGTGTAATCCCTTTTACTCCTTGTAGCAACCTTTGAAAATAGCCTTTTCAATGACAATAAAAAATAGATCTTGATGGAGGGTGTATTCCCTTACACTCCTCCAAGATTTTGACAAAATAACCTTGATATCAAGAAGAAAAACATATAATTGAGTGCCACATGCAATGGAAAGTAAGCGACACAAAAAAATGCATTTCCCCAACAAGCAAGACATTTATTAATTATGTGTTTTCTTCTTACAAGTCTTTCATTTTTACGGAGAAACATTTAATTGCTCTTAGGACCATAGGGTGAGCATCTAGAATGATCATTTATGGATCTTAACTTTTTTCCAGCTACAACACCTATGGGCCTTTAGCCCACTCTTCCCATGAAATGAAAGTGAAAATTACCATGTCACTGGACTTGTTACCTCATGAAGCAATACCTAATGTCCTCTGGGAGCCAAGTTTGTGTGGTGGATTTTGTTGTGTTGTTGGAAGATGAATGATGGCCTGTGGTGGAGAGGAGGGGCTCATTGTGTACAATGTGGGCTTCATCGATCATCTGACTCTCGACACTGTATGTCTACAACCCATGGGCCTCAAGACATCATCTCCTTCATTACCCCTAGTAATGGGGGGTAACAATATCCCAGTACCATCCCCTATTATTCTCATGTGTTCATGGTACTCAAGAAAGAGGGCACTTGGTGCATGTGTCTAGAATTTTGTGCCCTCAATAACCTCACCATAAAATAAAATTTTCCCATTATTGTCATTGATGACCTGTTGGATGAAATGATAGGTGCTCAATACTTTACTAAAATTGATCTTCATTCTGGCTACCACTGGATATGTATGGAAGAGGAATACATTCCCAAGATTGCATTTTGAAATCATGAGGGTCACTATGAGTTCTTGGTCATGCCCTTTGGCCTATGTAATGCTCCCTCCACTTTCCAAAGTCTCATCAATCATATCTTTCTTCCTTTCCTCCATCATTTTGTCTTATTTTTCTTTGATGATATTCTCATCTATAATAAAACTTGTAAATCCCATATTTCCCATGTGGATCAAGTTCTCCATCTACTCTCTCAACACAAAATTTTCCTCAAATAGTCTAAATGTGCCTTTGGAGCCTCAAAAGTAGAGTACATGGGTCATATTGTTGGAAAGGATGGCGTATGGGTGGATCCCAAGAAAATTGAGGCTATGAAGGAATGGCCTCACCCTAAAAATCTTAAGATATTGTGTGATTTTCTAGGTTTAACAGGCTATTATCGCAAGTCTGTTCGAAATTATGGAAAAACTGTGGAACCTCTCACTGCTCTCCTTAAAATGAATGCCTTCACTTTGACTCCATCCATTGATCAATCCTTCCACACCTTTAAAGAGGCTATGTTTACAACTCATGTCCTTGCACTTCCCAACTTCACCAAGACTTTTGTCCTGGAATGTGATGCATTGGGGAAAGGAATTGGGAGAGTCCTCATGCAAGATGGTAGGCCTTTGGCTTTCACTAGAAAACAAATTTCACAGATACATTTGGGCCAATCAATCTATGAAAAGGAAATGTTGGCTATTCAACATTCTGTGGATTTATGACATCCTTATCTATTTGGGAAACACTTCCAAATTAAAATTGATCATCAGAACCTCAACTATTTCCTGGAATAATGCATTTCATCCCCAAAGAAACAAAAAAAGGTGACCAAGATATTTGGATATGATTATGAGATCATTTAAAAGAAGGGAAAATAAAATTTGGTTGTTGACACTCTTTCCATGAAGTATGAAGAATAAGGGTTCCTCTTTTCCCTCCCCTTCATTGTACCAGATTGACTCCAAGTTGTTCGCTTGGAATGGCTACAAGACCTAGAACTTTCTCTCCTGATATTCTCCAAGGTACTCTTGGCACAATGAAGAGATTTTCTACAAAGTCCATCTATATGTAAGAAAATAGTTGCAACTTAAATCCATGGTGCTTTCTAAGCTTCATGCTTCACCCAGAGTTGGGAATTATGGGTTTACCAAAACCTATGAACGAGTCAAACGTTATTTTTTATAGGACGGCATGAAACATGACATATGAACATTTGTGGTTGAATGTAACACCTATCAATGCAATAAAGGATAAACAATCAAAACTCCATGCACACTCCAATCACTTCCGATTCCCCTAACTATTTGGAGGGATATTTCTATGGATTTCATTGTTGGCCTACCTAAATCGGTCAATAAGTTAGTCGTCATGGTGGTAGTATATTTTTTTTCCAAATGTGCTCATTTATGTGCTTTTCAAGACTTGTTCACCACATCCACACTGGCTCAAATTTTTATGGATAATATATTCAAACTTCATGACATACCTCGTTCTATTATCTTTGACTAAGATCCAACTTTCACCAGCAATTTTTGGCAAGAATTGTTTAGGCTCCAGGGAACCCAATTGCATCTCAACATCGTCTATCATCCTTAGACTGATGGCCAAATTGAAGTTTTCAACAAGTGTTTTGAAACATATTTGTGGTGTTTTGTATCAGACAGGAAAAATCAATGGGATCAGTGGTTACCCCTCACTGAATGGTGGTACAACACATCTTACCATATTTTTTCTCACATTATACCTTTTGAATCCACCTATGGGAAAAGGGCCACCATTGGTTCTCTCATACATGCTATGTGTCTCTAAGGTTCAGGAGGTTGAAAATAATCTTACAGTTCGAGCACCCATTATCTTTACCCTCAAAGAAAATTTTGTCATGGCTTAGAATCGCATGAAGCAACAAGAAGATCAAGGTAATTTCTAACATCAATTTGTTGAAGGGGACCAAGTGTTTCTTCATCTGTAGCATTATAAGAAGACTTCACTCAAAGATGAACATTGTCAAAAAAATGCTCTCAAATTTTATGGTCCTTATACAATTCTCAAGCAAGTGGGGCATGTGGCCTGTCAGTTAGCTTTGCCCAATAATTCTAAGCTTCATCATGATTTTCATGTCTCATGCTTAAATAAAGTGATTGACACTAAGTGCCAAACTCAAACCTATCTGGATGAAGAAGGTTCCATTTGGTTGCATCCAAAAGCAATCTTGGACCAACGAGAGCGTCATCTTCATCAACAAACTATCAAGGAAGTGTTAGTTTAGTGGAAAGATACAACTCCTGAAAATGCCACCTAGGAGTCGACCACCATTCTGCAACAATTTTGATGCAGGAGCATCGGTTTCAAAATAAAATATGTAAGCATGGAGGTAGGGATATGACATCTCAACATGACATAATTTCAAATCAATGTTTAACTCAGAAACATAATGAGTTGTTGAGATATTTTGGAAACAACATTTTTAAATATATCTTGTTTGTAAAAGTCTTATACGACTGTAAGGAATTGCAGATAGAGAGTGTCAACTCTTATCTAATAATAACTGATATTTATTGTAATAGGACAAAGTAGGTAACCGCTAGAAATTGATAGGATAGGTTGCAGACAGGACGAAGAAGAGCTCGATGAGCCACTCCTTAGATAGTTTTTGTTTTGTGGTTGTATTGTATTAGGAAAGAGTAGAGCAGAGTAGAAGACACTGGAAGAGAGTAGAAGAAGGATGCAATGGAGAACTGTAATACTATGTAATTTTATTTCATGAATGAATAGAACAGACATAATTGTCCCAATTTCTTGGACAATGTTCATTTTGACGTGTGATTGAATAAATGATGCATTTTGTGTGTGTTTTAATTCATTTAGTTTATGTATGCTTGTTCATGGTTGATCATATGAGTTTGTGACAAACTGGATAAGTTTCAATCGTTTCTCTTCCAAGAAATCGTATGCAAGGAGTGCATATCGTATGGAAGGAGTGCATCGACAGAGTCTTGAATTGGCTCAGAGAAGTTTAGAAGGAATGGTAGGAAATTAGGCCAAGTGCAAGAAGTGCACAGAGTCAACAAGAGACTAAGTGTTGAAGAACTAGAACAGAGAAGCGCAAGGAGTGCAGGAAGAGTTTCTTTCGAGGAAACCCTTTGATCTGAGTTTTTCGAAATCCCAGGAATGAAAGGAGTGCATGGGAGATAAACATCCTCAAGGGGATCAAGCTCATAAGAGATAGCGGGGAAAAATACTCAGAAGGAGTGAATCTCTGAAGGTTTCATGAATCATCAGTCAAGATCCGTCCAGGAGGGAGAGGGATCGTTCCATATCGCTGGATCTAGGCAAGGTGTGTGAGATTTAAGTCTCTTCAAGCACAGAGGAGAGTGAACTGTTGAAGTACCAAAGTCTTGAAGTGATTTGGGACCGCCCATCGTCAAGAGGGACATGTGGTGCAAGATCCACAACTCCAGAAGTTTGTGGACATGGAGGAGGTGAAATCGCCGAAGTAGATCCTGATCGTTGGTTGCCAAGAGATATGTGTCAGTAGATCAGAGGCTCCAGGAAAAATCACTTCGAAAATTTCAATTGAGAATTGAAACTTCCGAAATCTGAAGTCCAAAGTGAAACTGGACCACCAAATCTAGAGGGATGCATGGCAACAGATCGCGAGATTCGGATGAAATCATTTGGGGTTCAATTGAGAATTGAAATTACCGAAACCCAAAGTCCGAAGTGAATCTAGACCATCAGATCTAGAGGGACACATAGCAGAAATATTTGGACTCCGGATAAAGACCCGAAGTAAATCATAGCCGTCAAATTAAGGAGGACATGCAGTGAAAATCCATGGACTCTGGGTGAAGACCTGAAGTGAATCTTAGCCGTCTGATTCAAAAGGATAAACAACAGAAATCCGCACACTTCGAGGGAAAGTGGAAGTTGAGAGTTGAGTTTTCGAAGTTTGAAGACCTGAAGGAATCACAACTGTCGATCTGTGGGATACACGCATCAATAGATCATGAGATCCGGATGAAAGCATTGTGGAGAAAGTAAGGTTTGAGAATTGAAAACTCTGAAACCTGAATTGGCAAAGAAAAGCACGACTGTTGATTGAAAGGGACACGCGTCAACAGATCACAAAAATCTAGGAGGGCGTGATCAGGAGAGAAGGAAGGAAATGAGGCAAATCTGAACCATTGATCAAGAGGCTCCACCTGAGATCACAAGATCAACGATCACACTCAATTGCGGGGACAAAAAGTGCTCAAGCTTTAAAAATTTGAGAGCGAGTCACAATTGAGACCACAGTATCGCCAAAAGGACGTGCGACAAATGGTAGTGAATTGTGGGGAGAAAAGAGGGTTGATCCCAAACCACTCTTGGCCATCCCTGCAATTACATGTTTACGTGAGTTCATAGCCCAAGGTCACATCTAGAAAGGGGCTAATGGAGGAGGATCTAGCGCCTGAAACTTGACAGTTCAACAACGTAAAGGGAGAGGTCATGGGTATCATAGAACCTGCACCAAAAGCCGAAAGGCCATGTGTTCAATTACAAAGTGATACCATCAAGGTTTTAGAGAGCCTATATTTCTTGTAGAATTGAAGATCCTTGACCGGGAGGTCGCGTAGCCCAAAAGAGAGCAGGGGGGCTACATCAGGTGGTATCAGAGCTATTGAATTTGTTTGCAGACAATAGACAAAGGATAAAGGAGATAAATTGATATCATTTGTGGTATCAAGAGTTGATTCTGTTTATAGATTCTGAAGGTGAGGCAGTGGAATCATGCCACCCATAAGACGCAGAGCGAATCCATAAATGGAAGAAGAAATGAGGTGACTCAAAATGAGACTAGATGCCATGGAAACAATGCAGAGGAGAGCACATGACACTGAAGATATCAGTGAAGCTAAAAGCGAAGAGATAGAGGTCGAAGAAGATGAAGTAGAGGATGCTATAGAAGACTGCTTATTGAAATTTGTTTCAAGAATAGGGGCCAGAGCAAAAATAGAGGTACCAATGTATGAAGGCAATTTAGAAGTTGAAGAATTGTTGGATTGGGTACGTGCTATGGACAAATACTTCGATTATGAGGGTATCAAGGAAGAGAATATGGTGAAGCATGCAGTGACAAGACTTAAGGGTCATGTAGCACTATGGTGGGACAAACTGCAAGCCGATCACAGATGCAAGGGCAAGAAAAAAATTAAAAGCTGGGATAGGATGGTAGCCAAGCTAAAATAAAAATTGATCCCAAAGGACTATCAAATAAATCTATTCAGAATATTGCAGAACCTGAGACATAAAATCTTATCAGTGAAGGAATACACTAAGGAATTTTACATACTAAAGATTAAGGCTGGACATAAAGAGAATGATGATGAAAAAATAGCCAGATATATCAATCGAATGGGATATTAAATACAAGAGGAGATCAGTATGATGTATTTTAGTAAATTTGGGGATGCTTATCAAGCAGCCTTGAAAGTTGAAGAGAAATTGGCCAGAAATCAAATCCAACGAAACATAGGAGGAAATTCAAGGAGAGGTAAGGGAATCAACAGACAGAAGTTCCAGAAACCAAAGAATGAAGCTAGAAAACAACATAGTCACCTTAAGAAAGGTGGAAGTTATAAAGAGTGACACCATGGAGGAATAAGTTTTTTTCCTAGAGGAAGAGGAAGAGCCAGAGGAGGTGAAATTAGGTGTTATGCTTGTGGAAAGACATGGCACATGTCTTGGGAATTCCCAGAGAAGAAGAAATACACTAGATTAGGAGAAGCACACATTTTTGAAGAACATAAGCATGTGGAAGAAAAAGAAGCAGAAGGAGGAAAGAACCTCATGATGAGGAAAGTTCTTCTTAAACCAGAGAAGGAGGTAGAGGAGCCATTTCAACGAACAAGTCTGTTCAGAACTTCTTGCAAGACAAAAGATAGATTTTTCAAGGTGATCATAGACAATGCGATCACTAACAATATAGTATCCACAGAGATGGTGGAGAAACTGGAACTGAAGATAATTGCACATACAAACCCATACAATGTATCATGGTTGCAGAAAGGACATCAAGTAATGGTATGTCAATAATGCCAAGTTGAATTTAAAATAGGATGTTATAGGGATGAAATACTATGTGATGTAATTCCTATGGATGTCTATCATATTTTATTGGGGAGACCATGGAAGTTTGATAGAAAAGTTATTCATGATGGGAGGATGAATACCTATACCTTAGAAAAGAATGGTAGGACACATATGTTGTTGTCAATACAAGCCAAATAGCAAAATAGTGAAGCTAGTTCAAGTATACTTTTCATGAGTGGGAAGGAACTCTTGAATGAATTCAAGGAGTAGGAGATGCATTTTTCTATAGTGAGGAATCCTAGAGTTATCCTTACAAATACTTATGTGAAGGATTTACCTGAATAAATCCAAGAACTGTTAGAAAACTTTGTTGACATAGTGGTGGATGAGTTACCTCACTCATTGCCACCCACTAGAAGTATAAGCCATCATATTGACCTTATTCCAGGAGCTAGTTTACCAAACAAAGAAGATTATAGGTTGACACCTAGAGAGAATGAGGAAGTCAAAAATCAAGTCCAAGAGTTGTTGGATAAAGGTTTAGTCAGGGAAATCCCAAGCCCATGCGCAATACCAACTGTGTTGAGTCCAAAGAAGGATGAAGGATGGAGAATGTGTACATATTCCAAAGCCACCAATAAGATCACCATTAGGTATAGATTCCATTTACCCAGAATGGATGATTTGATGGATTGTTTGAGTGGAGCAAGATATTTTTCCAAGATAGACTTGAAGAGTGGATTCATCAAATAAGGATGAAAGAGGGAGATGAATGGAAGACATCATTCAAGACAAATGAAGTTTTATTTGAATGGTTGGTCATGTCATTTGGGTTGACAAATTCCCCAAGCACATTTATGAGATTCATGAATGAAGTATTGAAAGACTTCATAGGAAAATTTGTCATAGTGTATCTGGATGACATACTAATATCCAGTAAGACAAAGGAAGAACACTTAAAACATTTGACATAAGTGATGAGAAGGTTGCAGCAAGAAAAATTGTTGATAAATCTGAAGAAAAGATCTTTTATGAAGACATAACTCATATACTTGGGTTTTGTGATCTCTTCAAATGAATTAAATATGGATCAAGAAAAGGTGAGAGAAATCAAAGAATGGCCATCTCCATGAAGAATATTTGAGGTAAGAAGTTTTCATGGGTTAGCAAGTTTTTATAGAAAGTTTATCAGAAATTTCAGTGGTATATGTACACCCATGCTAGACACTATGAAGAAGAAACATAGGTCTTTTAATTGGACAGAGGAAGCTAAAAAAAGTTTCAAAGTGTTGAAGGATAAGATCACAGAACAACCAATTATGGTCTTACCATATTTTGGAAAAACGTTTCAAGTGAGATGTGATGCAAGTGGAGTAGCTATTGGAGCAGTCTTGAGTCAAGATAATAGGCCAGTTTCTTATTTCAGTGAGAAGATGAATGACACCAAGAAGAAGTATTCCACATATGACAAATAATTTTATGCAATGATTCAAGCTTTAAAGAAGTGGAGGCACTATCTAATTCCTAAATAATTTGTCTTGTATAGTGATAATCAAGCTTTGTAGTTTATTACTAGGCAAGAAAAGTTGAATCAGAGACATGCTAAATGGGTAGAATTTATGCAGAATTTTACTTTTGTTATTAAACATATTGTTGGAACTACTAACAAAGTTGCAGATGCTTTGAGTAGGAGGAGTTTAATTATACAGGAATTCCAGGTGGAGACCTTAGGGTTTGAACACCTAAAGAAAATGTATCAAGAAGATCCAGATTTTAAGGAAGCTTATGAGGCATGTAAGAATCCTTTGTTGGGAGACAGAAGCCCATGGACATAATATTTGATCTAGGATGGATTATTGTTCAAAGGGAGCCAACTATGCATACCATGATGCTTAATGAGATATAACCTGCTGAAAGAGAAACATAATGGAGGTTTAGCTGGACATTTTGGTCATGATAAGACATTTGCACAACTAATCAATTCATACTATTGGTCGAGCATGAGGGAAGAGGCGAAATTTTTTGTGAACAAATGCATAATTTTCCAGTATACAAAAGGAATACAATAGAACACTGGTTTGTATCAGCCATTACCAATTCCAGAAAGGCCATGGGATGCAATCAATATGGATTTTTTATTGGGATTGCCTAGAACCCAGAAAGGGAGTGATTCCATATTTGTTGTTGTGGACAGATTTTAAAAAATGACACATTTGATACCATGCTAGAAGACAAACGATGCTACACACATATCCAATTTGTTTTCCAGATAAGTGGTGAAAATACATGGATTGCATAGGAGCAGAGTCTCGGACATAGACACAAAATTTGTAGGACACTTTTGGAGAAATAAATGGAAGAGGCTGGGGACAAACTTGTCCTTTAGTTCAACATATCACCCTTAGACAGATGGACAAACTGAAGTGGTAAACAAGAGTTTGGGAAAATTGTTAATAAGTTTAGTCACTGAGCAAGGTCATCAATGGAATCAGATTCTGGCACAAGTAGAATTTGCATTTAACAATTAAGTGAAAATAAGCACTGGAAAAGGTCCATTTGAAATTGTGTATGGTATACAACCAAGAGGGATTACAGAGTTGAGAGAACTTAACCAAGATGAATTCAGACGTGTTGGCGCAAAATATTTTTCATTAGAAATGTAGAAAATCCATGAAAGAGTTAGAGAGAAGCTACATGAAAACAACCTAAAATATAAGAACATAATTGATAAGAATAGGAGAGAAGTTCCCACAACAAAAAAACCTCAGATGGAGAAAATCATAGAACAAAGAGTTGGAAAGAAGACTAGGAGGAAGACATATCCTGAATACTTAGTGAAGTGGAAAGATCATCCGGTGGAAGATTCAAGTTGGGTCATTGAACTTGATATTTTGAAGCATGGAAAAACAATGCAGGAGCTCATGGACAGGTGTCCATGAATATTTTAGCCAGAGGAGTATGATACAGGAGCATTGTTTTCAAAGTCAAAGACGCAAGCGTGGAGGCAGGGATATGACATCTCAACATGACAGAATTTCAAATCAATGTTTAACTCAGAAACATAATGGGTTGTTGAGATATTTTGGAAACAACATTTTTAAATATATATTGTTTGTAAAAGTATTATACAATTGTAAGGAGTTGCATATAGAGAGTGTCGGCTCTTATTTGATAATAACTAATAGTTATTGTAATAGGAAAAAATAGGTAATCGCTAGAAACTGATAGGATAGGTTGCAGATAGGATGGAGAAGAGCTTGAGGAGCCACTCCTTAGATAGTTTTTGTTTTGTGGTTGTATTGTATTAGGCAAGAGTAGAGCAGAGTAGATGAGACTAGCAGAGGGTAGAAGAAAGATGCAGTGGAGAACTGTAATACTATGTAATTTTATTTCATGAATGAATAGAACAAACAAAATTGTCCCAATTCCTTGGACAGTGTTCATTTTGATGTGTGGTTGAATGAATGATGAATTATGTGTGTGTTTTAATTAATTTCGTTTATGCATGATTGTTCATGGTTGATCATATGAGTTTTTGACAAATTAGATAAGTTTCAATCATTTCTCTTCTGAGAAATCGTATGAAAGGAGTGCATATCGTACGCAAGGAGTGTGTCGACGAAGCCTTGAATTGACTTAGATAAGTTAAGAAGTAACAGTAGGAACTTAGGCCAAGTGCAAGAAGTTCACATAGTCAATGAGTGAATAAGTGTCGAAGAACCAGAACAGAGAAGCACAAGGAGTGCGGGAAGAGTTTCTTTCGAGGAAACCCTTTGATCTGAGTTTGTCGAAATCCTAGGAATGAAAGGAGTGTGTGGGAGATAAAAATCCTCAAGGGGAACAAGCTCAAAAGATATAGTGGGGAGAAATCTTCAAAAGGAGTGAAGCTCTGAAGGTTTCATGAATCATTGGTCAAGATACGTCCAGCAGGGAGAGGGATCATTCCAGATCATTCGATCTGGGCAGGGTGCGTGAGATTTAAATCTCTTGAAGTGTAGAGGAGAGAGGACTATTGAAGTCCCAAAGTCTCGGAGTGGTTTGGGACTGCCCATCGTCATGAGGGACAGGTGGAATAAGATACACATCTTCGGAAGTTTGTGAACAAGGAGGAGGTGAAATCGTCGAAGTAGATCCTAACCGTTGGTCACCAGGAGATACATATCAACAGATCAAAGGCTCCGGGAAAAATCACTTCGAAGATTTCATTTGAGAATTGAAACTTCCGAAATATGAAGTCCGAAGTGAATCTGGACCACCAAATCCGGAGGGACATGTGGCGACGGATCACGAGCTTCATATGAAAGAATTTGGGGTTCACTTGAGAATTGAAATTCCCGAAACTTGAAGTCCAAAGTGAATCTAGACCATCAAATCCAGAGGGATGCGTGGCATAAATCCGTGGACTCTAGATAAAGACTCAAAGTAAATCATAAACATTGGATTAAGGAGGATACACGGTGAAAATCCGTGGACTCTGGGTGAAGATCCGAAGTGAATCTTAGTCGTTTGATTCAAGAGGACACGTGACATAAATCCACACTTCAAGGGAAAGTGAAAGTTGAGAGTTGAGTTTATGAAGTCCGAAGGAATTGCATCCATCGATCTGTGGGAGACATGCGTCAATAGATCATGATATCTAGATGAAATCATTATGGAGAAAGTAAGGTTTGAGAGTTGAAAACTATGAAACCCAAATTGGCGAAGAAAATTGCGATTGTTGATTGAAAGGGACATGTGTCAACAAATCACTGAAATCTTGGAGGGCGTGATTCAGAGAGAAGGAAGGAAATGATGAAGATCTGAACAGCTGATCAAGAGGCTCCACCTTAGATCGCAATATCATAGGTCCCACTCAATTGCGGGGACATAAAGTACTCGAGCTTTAAAATTTGAGAGCGGGCCGCAACTGAAACCACGATATCGCCAAAAGGATGTGTGGTGACTGGTAGTGAATTGCGAGGAGAAAAGAGGGTTGATCCCAAACCACTCTTGTCCATGCCCACAATCACGTGTTTATGTGTGGTCATATCCCAACGTCACATCCAGGAAGGGGCTAATGGAGGAGGAGCTAGCACCTGAAACTTGACAGTTCAACAATGTGAAGGGAGAGGTCGCGAGTATCATAGAACCTACACCAAAAGCCGAAAGGGCGTGTGTTCAATTAAAAAGTGAGACCATAAAGGTTTCAGAGAGCCAATTTGGCTCGTAGAATCGAAGATCCTTGATCGGGAGGTCACGTAGCCTGAAGGAGAGTAGGGGGGCTGCATCAAATTTCCTCATCTCAAGCCTTGGGGACAAGGATGTTGTTCAAGAGGGAGGGCATGTTAGGGACCTAACCTCCCTAACCCCACACATAAGGATAATAATATATTTTCCATGTAATAAATGATGATATTAGTTAATAAGGAATATTTAATAATGTGAATAAGTCTAATGTAAGAAGACTTAATAGAAGCTTTCGCTTCTAGAAATATCTTCCTCTAGAATGTTCTTTAGAAATAGAATTAGTATAAATAAGAGTAGGGGGCATCATAAATCATTGTCTTGATAATTATTGTAATAAATCATTGCTCTGCTAGAGGTTGTCTCTTCAAAGAGGAAAGTGAACATTTCTTTCTATCAATAAAGGTATCATTTTTGGTGCTGTGGTTTTCTACATTTTGTTGCCTGCTAGTATTTTCTGCAGTATTTATGTTTTCTTCTTAATATAATAGATCTAGTACCTAACAAGGACTTTCAAGTGTTATAGTTGTCTAATACACTAGAAGAGTTCAAACAATAGTACTCAGTCAAATATTTCATGGCATCAATTAAGGAGGATGGATTGTACACTTAACCATACTACATGATTCCCTAGTATGCAAGTGTGATCTCCTCGAGTGTTGTTCTTGGTGTACTATAGAAATCATATGGCTAATAGGATAATGTAAGGTTAGTTTCATGTGCACCTTAGAAGCTTCTGATATACCCAAAGGTACATGCATTACAAGGAGAACACCATGTAGTGGAGGTTTTTACGAAACCTCCCCTAAAACTTTACTCCTTCTTTGTTTATAGTGGAGGTTGTTAGTGGAGGCGAGCAATTGGAGGTTTTTGTAGAGTTATTTACATTGGTGCCCCGATACCAAACAAATGCACTAGTGCACTCAAAAAAATAATGCCCCGGTGTTGAACTAATAATATGCAAGCTCATAACCATTATTAATATAAAATTCAAAAATATCAATTTTTATTTAAAATATAAAATAAAATGCATATCGATGCTTCACACTAAATTTATAGCACTTGTGCACGTATGCAAGACATGCCATATTAGGTTAGAATAGTTGGTTATTCAATAAAAAAAATAATTTAAAAAAACAAAAACAAAAAAAATTGATCTAGGAGGATATCGGTGATCACCCACCTATTCCAACTGGCTCAATACAATGTTCTAGAAATTTACTATTTTTAGCAGTTTTTTGGTTCCCAAACTTCCGGGGCCATTTTGTAGGCCTAAACAAAAAAAATTCACGATAGAGCACCTAAATAATAAATAAAGGCTTTAATTGAGCGCCCAAAATGAATCTCCTCGTTGATACCTTTCCAACTGTTGATGATTACAACTGTGTGAGACATCCTCTAGGACACAGATTGAGTGAGTCGACCTGAGACTTATCCCATGAGTTGGGTGTGTGGTTCCTCTCTGAGATGGAGAAGGAATGTTGTGTGCCCATGTGTGGGGTGAGGAATCCCATGATTTGGGTGTGTGGTTCTTCTTTGAGACAGAGATGGAACGTTGTGTGCCCTGTGTGGGGTGAGGAGCCCATCTGATGGGTTTACTGTTCTCCTCTGTGCAGAGAGTTGAGATGATAAATCTAGATGATTATCCTATGTAACACAATGAGAAAGAATATCTTCTGATTTGGACGTGCCTGTGGCTGAGCACAGGTGAACGTGTGGAAAATACCATGAATTGGGTGCATCGTTCTGAGATAGAGATGAAACGATGTATTAGCCTCCTTTGAGCAGAGAGTTGAGATGATGTGATACTCTAGATTATTCTCATATGTAACACAGTGAGAAAGAATATATGTTGAGTTGGATGTGCATGTGGCTGAGCACCGGTGAACGTGATCATAGTGGCTTAGCACTAGTGAGTGTGGTTCTCCTGTGAGACACGGTGAGATAGAGATGTGGACATCCCTGTGGCTGAGCATAGATGGATGTGCCCCTAGTGGATAAGTACTAGTGGGTGTATGAGATCCCTTGCTATATTGTCCAAGAGTCAGACTTACATGTAACCCTATTTGTGATGTAAAGGGTACAAGTTGGCCCCACCATAATGTAAAAGATAATTAATGTAAAAGATAATTAAAATGGTAATTATTAATTATATTTTGAGTTATTGAGGTCAACCCTATTGTGCCAATAGACACATCATTTGATGTGATAAGTCTTATATAAATAAAGGTGAATCCCCATTAAGGAAACACACTTAACATTGTGTCATCTCATGTTTCATAAGTTGTGGTATGAAATTATGAGAATTATAGCACCCTCTTGTGTGTTAGGTTTGGTGATGGTGTGGGAGGTCTTTCTCTTGAAGAATATAGAAAATGATTGGTTGGGTTTTATTCCCTTGTTGAGAATCGTTTCCTAGGATACTTCTTGTGTTCTTGTGCATGGTTATTCTTCTTGTGATATTGGGTTGATGTAGTAGTTATGATTCGGTTTATTCTAACAGTAAGAAAATTAAAATGCATCAGCTTAACATAAAATCAACATGGTATCAGAGCAGTTCTTGAAGGTGACCTTTGCACAATTTTGAAGGCAGGTTGTGGGAGTTTTTTTGGGGGGGCTACTATACCCTGCCGCTAATATAAAGAGAGGATCGTGCCTCCTATTAAACCCCTGTGGTAAAGCTCAAGGCTGGTTGCAGGCATAGCCTTGATTAAAGTGTTATGGGCATCATGGAAAGGTAGCCACAGGTCTGTGTTTTTTGGAGTCTGAACAATATGAGGTAGCCAACAGTTTTAGAAAGCTCAGTCACTAAATTTTGGGGGAGTTCTTGGGGAAGCCATTAAGGGCCGTCATAACCGCAGAAGAGTTATAATAGCAGCCCCAAAACTGCAGAGTTTGAGTGATGTTTTAAGGAGAATTTTTGAGGCAAGTTAAGATCTGATTTAGTCTGGTTTTGTGAGTAGATCTGAGGTCTGTTCTGAGGCTGTTATAAAGGGCGTATCTTAGTAGAAAATAGACCAAATTTCTGAGGCACATTTGGACCTGGTTCTAGTAATTTTTTGTCTGAGATTTCAAGAGGAATAAAGCCGAGTTTTCAGAGTAGTCTCCAAGCAAACTTCAGCTTTGCTACAGGAGCACTTCTAGCCAAGTTCCAAATCATAGTTTGTGGTCTTGTTTTTGAATTAATTTACATGCATATCAAGTTAATTTCCTGAAGTATATCCAGGAAAGTTTAGGCATGTTCTAAAGAAAATTTGAAGGGAAGATTTGAGACATATTTCAAGTGAACTTCTGATCAGATTTGAGGTGAATTCTAGAGGCATGTCCTAAGGCCAAATCTAGGGTGTATTAAGGCCAAATCTGAGACAAGTGAAGTGTTGTTCAGTGTGAGATCAAGGTTTGTTTTAATGTTGAAAATTTCAAAGCATCAAGGAAAGTTTTATCATATCTGAGGCAACAAATTTCTGAGACGCGTTTGATCAGATATTAAGCATATCAAGGCAAATTTCTGAGGCAGTAAGGCCGAGCCTGCAGTCTGTTAAGAGGTGCAAGTTTGAGGATCCTCTATATTTCAAGATCTAAGAAAATGCAAGACAAATCCTTTATGGAAGAGTGAAGGAAACCTAGGGCCATATCTAAGGCATCCTTATTAACAAATTCATGTTAGGATAAACCAAGTACAAATATAAGGGTGTTTTTGTGTTGTTATGAGGCCCATATACAACATGTTCTGAATCTACATTCAAGACAGATCTGAAGTCATAGTTTGTGTAGACCTAAAACTACAATGTTGATGTAGACTTTGTTAGAAATATGTATGGTACAAACTGTTTATAGGGGCAAACAAGTTTGGTTATAGAATGTAGCAATGGCAGGTGGCCACATGAAGCTACAACAACATAATTTTCCTTCTAGTCTATGATAAACAAGCAAGGAATATCATTGCTCATCATGACATTGAAAAACAAGAAGAATCTCCATTGATGTACACTCTCAGGTATGCACTTGTATATATTATTTTCATCATTGTCATAAGGGTACTTGCAGGAAGAAGGAACCCTTGGTGCAATCATGGATCCAGAGGGATATCAATGCATTCAGAGGAACACCACACTGGAAGTGAAGACTTCAGGTTTGATTAAATTATCACGCCTCTAACCTACATTTCTAAAGTTGCTACATTACAAGTAGGTGTTGTAGCTGTGACAACAATCCTTAAATTTTTTTGATTCTAGAAATGTAATCATGAATCTCCTCTAGGAGATATTCTTGTTTTGTTTCCTTTCGGTTGTTCCAGGAAGGTTAACAACAAAGGAAGATGTTTATCCTTCAAACTTCATAAGGAATGACTTGATTAAGAGGGAGTCAAACTAATTGAGAAGAAGGAAGAGACATTACCTTCTCCCCTTCAATAGTTCAGAGGGAGATAACCATTATTTCAGTTGATCTAGCTACTCCAGTTGATATCCCCAAAGATATTGCAGTAGGGCATAAAAGGCTTGTCTAAGCTCGACAAACTCTACTAGGGGAAGAGGGACATGCAATTGAAGGAAGTGTCGAGAAATATAAAGTGTGATTTGTATCTAGAAGACTCCCACAAACATAGGGAGTTGTCTATGATGAGACATTTGATCCAGTAGCCCGATACACTTCCATTCATACTAGCATCCATGAGTTGGAAACTACATCAGATGGATGTAAAGACAACCTTTCTCAATGATGAGATTGAGGAAGAAGTTTTCATCGAGCAGCCAAAAGGATTCGTGATATACAATGAGAAATCTCATGAGTACAGGTTTAAGAGAGCCCTGTATGGACTAAAGTAGACACCTCATGCTTGGTACGACAAGATGGATGGATTCTTGATGAGTTTGGGCTTCAACAAGAGTGTTGCTGATCCAAACCTATACTATTACATTGTTGGTGACAAGAGCCTGATTTTGGTGACTTATTCAGTGATCTGAATGGATCTAGGGAACATCAAAGAAGTTTCAGAAGTTTCCCAGAATGCATAGAAGTGTCCTAGGAGGCTCAGGATGGCCTCAACAGGTAGAAAAAGGGAAAAAATAAAAGTTCCCAAAACCCCATTAAAACAACATGATTGCGAAGAGCGCGTCGCAAGATTTCCAACGGTGCAAATGGATCGTCAAATGGAGTTACGAATCAAAAGATATAAGCAGACAAAGTTCTGGTCAACCCAGTCCAGTCAGCGGGGATGAGTCAACATCCTTACTACTAACCTCAGCATCAGTACGGATGACGTCAGTGTTCATACAACCTACGTGGAAAGTGAAGAGAGTGACACGTGTCATGATGACCTAGGCATGCCACATGACAGCGCCAGAGGCTGCCATGTGTCACTCAAATTTGGGCTTTTTAGGGCACCACGTGGATGAGTAAAAATGTGCCACGTGGCACCCCAGGTGACACCATGTGGCACCACCCAGAAGGTGCCATGTGTCCAGGATACATGGCAATGATATCATCACTAACAGGTCGACAAATCAGAGGCTTCCACGTGGTCCAATAGGGAGGTGCCACGTGGCACCCCCGAAATGCACAATATCAACTCGTGAATTTTTTTATAAAAAAGGTTATATATATATTAATGAACTGTCAAATATGGCGGCGGTTCTGCCAAGTTAGGGGAATATTCCACAAACTACCAAATTTGGTTGTCTACTAACCTTCTTTCTATATTTAGCGGGGCCGCGCGCCAAAACAGTTCTAACGGTTCGCCAAAATGGGGAGGCCGGTGGGATTCGACCCCGGGTCCTCCACCAACCAACGTTCTAAATTTAGCCAAGTTGCTAGTGCGCCAACGAATTCATTTATGACTTAACCACCCGAGATTTGTATAAAAAGGGGTTTGGTTTAGTGCATTCGGGACAACACCCACACCAAGCACGAGAGTGGAGTGATGAGTGTCCGTACAGCCTGGTACAGATCCGTACGAACTGTACAAATTTTGGCATGCAAATCAAGGCAAGGGTGGCTCTTGGGTCCTTAAAGTGCCCAACTCAGATCGAGTCATGGAGATAGTCATTTTTAGGTAAAATGACACCATGAACACAATGGTGGTGTTAGTTTTCTGATCTGAGCAAAACTTCAGCAGCTTAATTCTAGAATGAGTCATTTATTGCAGATGCAGTGGCACGATAATCGAGGCAGAGGTGTCTCTTGGGCCTGAAAGTATCTGACTCAGATGGAGATGTTTTGACAGTCCATTTTGGGTAATTCGACGATGCGAATTCAATGAAAAGGTCTGTTTTTGTAGCAGAGCTTCATATCAGCAAGCTAAGTGCTGGAGAAGCCAATGTAAGCAAGCTTTTCATTATGTTGTTTTGTCATTAATTGTTGCAGCATAGCATGTGTGTTATAGGTTTGAAGGAATAGAGAGAAGCTACAACAAAGTAACATGATCAACTTATTCCTTATATTTGTTTGTTTATTATCTTCTTTCACATCAAGTCAATCAATTATATGTGACATAGAAATTGTGGCACTTGCATGACAAGTGGCCAACGAAGCAGTTCTGATTCTCGTGTGTTCCGAGATGTTTTGTATGGACTATATATTTATGTTTTGGATTTGAGCAGCAGATCTAAGGCTTTTTATGGCTCCATGTTGATGGGGGTCATATTTTATTCTTCATCTTTTTATGTATTGAGTATGTGGGAATGATGTCCATGTCATCATCATGGATGCCTCATGAGTATGAGAACTTTTGAAGCCTGATACATTCCTGATCACATTCCGATCTCTTGTTGCCATCACCGAAGAGGGAATTTGGCCTTACAACTTGTAAAGGAGAGACATCATTACATCGAGAAGAATAAAGCAGTCAAGCTTTGGAGCATGACCCAGAGAGGTAGTCCACTGCAAGGGTGAACTCCGTTATCAAGTGAAGTGTCTTATCCATTATGTGTATTATGTTCTTATGTTGTTTTTCCATGAATTTCCGCACATAGGATGTTAAAAGAAATCATGACATATTGCACATAAGGAAGACTAAAGAGGTTTTCATTCACTTCGAATTCAAGCACATAGACTTCAACTTTACCTTTTATTACAAATCGTTCAAGTAAAACGATCTATTACTGACCGTTTTGAAGGAGTGTAAGAACAACCAATTATTGGAAACTTATCGCTCTCAGGTTTAGATCATGTGGTATCAGAGCAGGCTTGATACTGATTGCAGGTGTTGAAGCTAAGGATGACAAGGTCACCAAAACAATCGTGGTTCGATGAGCTTCAAGAGCTCAACCAAATGCTTCAAGCAGAGAATGTTGGATTGAAGACATTGTTGTATGTTGTAGAAGAAGAGAACCAATGGGTTGTAAGAGTAGTTGCAATCCATGAAGATGCATATAGAGGAAGGCTCTACGAATGAGACGGTGATAAGACCGTCTTGTGACCATGGAAAATTCACCAGTTATGAGTGCGAGCATGACAGTACAAATGCATGCACACTTTTTCAAGCAAATGAAGATGAACTACATGCATCCATAAACCAAGGAGGATTCCTAGAAGCATCTTCCACTGATCCTTCTCACCAGGAACAACTAGACACATATCAAGAAGAAGACCAAGGGTCCCAGTCTGAGGTGGAGGTAAATAAACATGTATAGTTCCTTTCTTGATTAATGTTGATGATTCTTTTGAAATACTTGAACAACATGCTTCTTGCATCAGCTTAAAGTTGATGAGAAAAATGGGATACGAAGGAGGAGGCCTTGGAACTAACGTCCAAGGTATTGTGGATCCCATCGAGGCAGTGGTTTGGCCTTGATATGCCAGGATAGTCTATGTCCGAAAGGATGTTGGAGAAATCTCCAAAACCATCTGGGAAAAAGACCCCAGGATAGTCATTGAGACTCCAGAGGTCAACAGTTCATCAAGAGATGAAATTGACTCAATGCAGGGTGAGAGCACAACTTCTCATGATCGAGGATTTGAGACATCTCCAGGGAGAGATGAGCATCATGATGACAGAGTTGAGACCAACTCTTCTTGCCAGTATGACTCCAGAGGAAACTCACTGAGGTATAAGAAATCTTGAAACTCTAAAATGCCATTTGATTATAAGCATGTTAATCTTATAAAACAGAGCTTTTGGCATCAAAGACCATGCACTTTTTGTGAATTGAATAGCCACATAGTGTCCCAGTGTTGGAAGAGAAAATCCTTGTGCAGGAAGGTTATGGCAACCAGGAGAGAGACGAGGATGGCAGATTGTTTTCCACACATGGAAAATAGTAGGGGGAATGCACCTCTGAAGGAGAAAGGCTACTGCAACCATTGTAGCAGAGATGGGCATCATGAGGCCACTTGTTGGGCCTTACATCCAGATCTACGTCCAAATAAGGACAAGAAGACTATACAAACATCTTCAAGAGAGATAGACAATCAAACAGTGTTGCAGAAAAATCCACCACCAGAAGAAGACCAACTACCAGAGAAAGGACAACTTGGTAAAGAGGACATGTTCGGCAAAATGGTTGAACAAATGGGGAAAATTCTTTTGAGTTAGTCGAGAGTGGCCACCTTTTGTAAATCACATATTGTTATTCAGCCCCCGTAGAAGGGTATTGTGTAAAAGTGGTAATTGTTGATATCACTTCTTTTTCTGGCACATGTTGATATTGTTAGGCCTTGTGAGGTAGTTTGGGTAAGGGTTTCTTATTGTAAGTCCAATGGACATGAAACTTAATGTAATGAATTTTGGGGACCAAAAGTATTTTCAGTTGGGAGGCGTGATCCATATGGATCTAGGGAACATATAAGAAGTTTCAGAAGTTTCCCAAAACACACAGAAGTGTCATAGGAGGCTCAGGATGGCCTCAGTAGGCAAAAAAAGGGCAAAAATCAGAGTTCCTAAAACTCTATTAAAATGAAATGATCACGAAGATCGCGTCGTAATCTTTCCAACGGTTCAAACGACTCGTCAAACGGAGTTACCGATCACAAGATATAAGCGGTCAAAGTTTTGGTCAACCTAGTCTAGTCAGCAGGGATGAGTCAACATCCATACTGCTGATGTCAGCATCAGTACGGATGATGTCAGCATCCGTAAAACCTATGTGGCAAGTGCAGAGAGTGACATGTGTCATGATGACGTCAACATGCCACATGGCAACACTAGAGGCTACCACGTGTCACTCAAATTTGGGCTTTTTAGGGCACCACGTGGACGAGTAAAAATGTGCCACGTGGCACCCCCAGGTGACGCCATGTGGCACCACCCAGAAGGTGCCACATGTCTAGGATGATGCAGTGATGATGTCATCACTAATAGGTTGGTGAATCAGAGGTTGCCACGTGGTCCAATAGGGAGGTGCCGCGTGACACCCCTGAAATGCACAATATCAACCCGTGAAAAAATATTTAAAATATATATATATATATATATATATATATGTTAAAGAACCGCCAAATATTGCGGCGGTTCCGCAAAGTTAGGGGAATATTCCACCAACTGCCAAATTTGGATGTCCGCTAACCTTCTCACTATATTAGCGGGCCCACGCGCCAAAACAGTTCTAACAGTTCACCAAAATGGGGAGGCCCATGGGATTCAACCCCGAGTCCTCCGCCAACCAATGATCTAAATTTAGCCAAGTTGCCAGTGTGCCAACGAATTCATTTATGAATTAACCACCCGAGATTTGTATAAAAAGGGGTCTGGTTCAGTGCATTCAGGACATCACCCACACCAAGCACAAGAGTGGAGCGTTGAGCGTCCGTACGGCCTGGTACAGACTGTACGACCTGGTACAAATTTGTACGGACTGTATGGATTTTGGCATGCAAATCGAGGCGAGGGTGCCTCTTGGGTCCAGAAAGTGCCCGACTCAGATTGAGGCATGGAGACAGTCATTTTTAGGTAAAATGATGCCACAAACATAATGGTGGTGTTAGTTTTCTGATCTGAGCAAAAATTCAGCATCTTAATTCCAGAATGAGTCATTTATTGCAAATGCAGTGGCACGATAACCGAGGCAGAGGTGTCTCTTGGGCCTGAAAGTGTCCAACTAAGATGGAGATGTTTTGACAGTCATTTTTGGGTAATTCGACGGCATGAATTCAATGACGAGGTTCGTTTTTGCAGCAGAGCTTCATATCAACAAGCTAAGTGCTGGAGAAGCCAATGTAAGCATGCTTTTCATTATGTTGTTCTGTCATTAATTGTTGCAGCATAGCATGTGTGTTATAGGTTTGAAGGAGCAGAGAGAAGTTGCAACAAAGCAACAAGATCATCTTATTCCTTCTATCTATTTGTTTATTATCCTCTTTCACATCAAGTCAATCAGTTATATGTGACAGAGAAATTGTGGCACTTGCATTGGCCAACGAAGCAGTTTTGATTCTCGTGGGTTCCGAGATCTTTTGTATGGAATGTATATTTATGTTTTGGATCTGAGCAGTAGATCTAAGGCTTTTTGTGGCTCCATGTTGATGGGGGTCATATTTTATTCTTCATCTTTTTATGTATTGAGTATGTGGGAATGATGTCCATGTCAGCATCATGGATGCCTCATGAGTATGAGAACTTGTGAAGCCTGATACATTCCTGATCACATTCCGATCTCTTGTTGCCATCACCGAAGAGGGAATTTGGCCTTACAACTTGTAAAGGAGAGACATCATTACATTGAGAAGAATAAAGCGGTCAAGCTTTGGAGCATGACCCGGAGAGGTAGCCCACTACAAGGGTGAACTCTGTTATCAAACGAAGTGTCTTATCCATTATGTGTATTATGTTCTTATGTTGTTTTTCCGTGAATTTCCGCACATAGGATGTTAAAAGCAATCATGACATATTGCACATAAGGAAGACTAAAGAGGTTTTTGTTCACTTCGAATTCAAGAACATAGACTTCAACTTTACCTTTTATTACAAATCGCTCAAGTAAAACTATCTATTACTGACCCTTTTGAAGGAGTGTCAGAACAACCAATTATTGGAAACTTATCGCTCTCAGGTTCAGATCATGTGGTATCAGAGTAGGCTTGATACCGATTGTAGGTGTTGAAGCTAAGGATGACAAGGTCACCAAAACAATCGTGGTTCGATGAGATTCAAGAGCTCAACCAAATGCTTCAAGCAGAGAATGATGGATTGAAGACATTGTTGCATGTTGCAGAATAAGAGAACCAAAAGGTTGCAAGAGCAGTTGCAATCCATGAAGATGCAGATAGAGGAAGGCTCTATGAATGAGATGGGGATAAGACCATCTTGTGACCATGGAAAATTCACGAGTTATGGGTGCGAGCATGACAGTAAAAATGCATGCACACTTTTTCAAGCAAATGAAGATGACCTACATGCATCCATAAACCGAGGATTCCTAGAAGCATCTTCCATCAATCCTTCTCACCAGGAACAACTGGACACATCTCAAGAAGAAGACCAAGGGTCCCAGTCTAAGGTGGAGGTAAATAAACCATGTATAGTTCCTTTCTTGATTAATGATGATGATTATTTTGAAATACTTGAACAACATGCTTCTTGCATAGGCTTAAAGTTGATGAGAAAAATGGGATACGGAGGAGGAGGCGTTGGAACTAATGGCCAAGGTATTGTGGATCCCATCGAGGTAGTGGTTTGGCCTCGATATGTCGGGATAGGCTATGTCCCAAAGGATGTTGGAGAAAGCTCAAAAACCATCCGGGAAGAAGACCCCAGGACAGTCACTAAGACTCCAGAGGTCAATAGTTCATCAAGAGATGAAATTGATTTAGTGTAGGGAGAGAGCACAATTTCTCATGATCGAGGATTCGAGACATCTCCAGGGAGAGATGAACATCACGATGACAAAGTTGAGACCAACTCTTGTTGCTAGTCTGACTCCAGAGGAAACTCACTAAGGTATAAGAAATCTCGAAATTCTAAAATGCCATTTGATTATAAGCATGTTAATCTTATAAAATAGAGCTTTTGGCATCAAAGACCATGCACTTTTTGTGGATTGAATAACCACATAGTGTCCTAGTGTTGGAAGAGAAAATCCTTGTGCAGGAAGGTTATGGCAACTAGGAGAGAGACGAGGATGGCAGATTGTTTTCCACACGTGGAAAAGAGCAGGGGGAATGCACCTATGAAGGAGAAAGGCTACTGCAGCCATTGTAGTAGAGATGGGCATCATGAGGGGCCTTACATCCAGATCTACGTCCAAAGAAGGACAAGAAGACCATACAGACATCTTCGAGAGAGACAGATAGTTAGGGGAATATTCCACCAACTGCCAAATTTGGCTGTATGCTAAGCTTCTCGCTATATTTAGCGGGACCACGTGCCAAAACAGTTCTAACGGTTCACCAAAATGGGGAGGCCTGTGGGATTCGACCTCGGGTCCTCCGCCAACCAACGATCTAAATTTAGCCAAGTTGCCAGCGCACTAATGAATTCATTTATGACTTAACCACCCGAGATTTGTATAAAAAGGTGTCTGGTTCAGTGCATTCGGGACAACACCCACACCAAGCACGAGAGTGGAGTGTTGAGCATCCGTACAACCTGGTACAAATCTGTACGGATTGTACGGATTTTGGCATGTAAATCGAGGCAAGGGTGCCTCTTGGGTCCAGAAAGTGCCCAACTTAGATCGAGGCGTGGAGACAGTCATTTTTAGGTAAAATGACACCACGAACACAATGGTGGTGTTAGTTTTCTGATCTGAGCAAAACTTCAGCAGCTTAATTCTAGAATGAGTCATTTATTGCAGATGCAGTGGCACGGTAACCGAGGCAGAGGTGTCTCTTGGGCCTGAAAGTGTCCAACTCAGATGGAGATGTTTTGACAATCATTTTTGGGTAATTTGACAACGCGAATTCAATGATGAGGTATGTTTTTGAAGCAGAGCTTCATATCAGCAAGCTAAGTGCTGGAGAAGCCAATGTAAGCATGCTTTTCATTATGTTGTTTTGTCATTAATTGTTATAGCATAGCATGTGTGTTATAGGTTTGAAGGAGCAGAGAGAAGCTGCAACAAAGTAGCAAGATCAACTTATTCCTTCTATCTATTTGTTTATTATCTTCTTTCACATCAAGTCAATCAGTTATATGTGACAAAGAAATTGTGGCACTTGCATGACAAGTGGCCAAGGAAGCAGTTTTGATTCTCGTGGGTTCCGATATATTTTGTATGGACTGTATATTTATGTTTTGGATCTGAGCAGCAGATCTAAGGCTTTTTATGGCTCCATGTTGATGGGGGTCATATTTTATTCTTCATCTTTTTATGTATTGTGTATGTGGGAATGATGTCCATGTCAGCATCATGGATGCCTCATGAGTATGAGAACTTGTGAAGCCTGATACATTCCTGATCACATGTCGATCTCTTGTTGCCGTCACCGAAGAGGGACTTTGGCCTTACAACTTGTAAAGGAGAGACATCATTACATCGAGAAGAATAAAGTGGGCAAGCTTTGGAGCATGACCCAGAGAGGTAGCCCACTGCAAGGGTGAACTCTGTTATCAAGTGAAGTGTCTTATCCATTATGTGTATTATGTTCTTATGTTGTTTTTCCATGAATTTATGCACATAGGATGTTAAAAGCAATCATGACATATTGCACATAAGAAAGACTAAAGAGGTTTTCGTTCACTTCGAATTCAAGCACATAGGCTTCAACTTTACCTTTTATTGCAAATCGCTCAAGTAAAATGATCTATTATTGACCCTTTTGAAGGAGTGTCAGAACAACCAATTATTGGAAACTTATCACTCCCGAGTTCAGATCATTCAGGAAGCCTTGTTGTTGGATACAAGCAAGCTTTTGTTGGTTGTGGAGCCTAATTATCTTCCTGATTCAGAGGTCCTTGCTTTCAGCCATGTTGATACCCCATGAAGTATTTACACCATAGAAGTATGTACACTCTTCCACGTGGGGGAGTGCACAGGGGGGGTACCTCTGCGGGGTCCAGGGGGCCTATCCCCCCGGCTGGGGGGTCTAGGGGCAAGCGGTCCCCCAGCGGGGGTTCGAGGGCGAAGCCCCCGAAGCAAAATTTGCCTTGTAAAAGTATATTGTAATTTCATTGTAAATCTGGACCGTTCATTATAAGGTCGCAGATCTAACAGTAGATATTATGTTAGGGTTTTTTTCCCTAGAAGGAAACCCTCTTTTATGAGGGAAATGTATTGCAGCTATGGTTGATGGTGAATATTGTATTCTAAGAGAGTAGACTGTGAGAGAAAGAAGAGGAAGTTACAGCAGGTTTTACTGTAGGTTGTAACCCTTCATTTGATGGTTAATAATAAAGGAAGGACCTAGCAATTTCTCTGGTGGACATAGCCCACACTGGGTGAACCACGTAAATCTGTGTCTCTCTTGTATTGTGTGTCTTCTATGTTTTGTTTCTACATTTTTTTTATTTTATTGCTCCGCGGTCCTGCTTTTCTAACAACTGGTATCAGAGCATAAGGTAACTCGCAGGAAAAGAGGGTTCCTGGTTCGAGTGGGAGCAATGTCGGAAGATGGAAAGTTTAGGGTCGAGAAATTTAACGGCCAAAACTACCAGTTATGGAAGATGCACATGGAAGACTATTTATATCAGAAGGATCTATTCCTACCATTGAGCGGAGTAGAAAAGAAGCCAACAGCCATGAAGGATGAAGAATGGGAGATTCTTGACAGAAAGGCTCTAGGAACGATACGGCTGAGCCTGGCAGCGTTGGTGACCTTCAATATTTCGAAAGAAAAGACAACGAAGGGTTTGATGGATGTGTTGTCCAAATTGTATGAAAAACCCTCAGCGTCAAATAAGGTATTTCTAATGAAGAGATTATTTAATATGAAGATGTTAGAAGGTGGGTCTGTTGCAGATCATTTAAATGAATTTAATACGGTTACTAATCAACTAAGTTATATAAAAGTGGACTTTGATGATGAGGTTAGGGCTCTTCTAATCTTGTGCTCATTGCCAGAAAGATGGAATGGCTTGGTCA
>ML793594.1:307604-317740 GCA_009831015.1 Picea engelmannii
GCACAAGACCAGATATTGCACATGCAATGGGAGTTGTGAGAAGGTATATGAACAATCCAGGTAAAGAACATTGGGAGGCAGTAAAGTGGATTCTTAGGTATTTGAGAGGTACTACTACACATGCATTATGTTTTGGAGGTTCAAACGCTTTTCTATAGGGATATGTTGATTCAGATATGGCAGGTGATAAAGAAAGCAAGAGGAGCACCATAGGGTATGTTTTTACTATAGGTGGAACAACAGTAAGCTGGATTTTGAAACTGCAAAAGGTTGTTGCAATTTCAACAATAGAGGCAGAGTATGTTGCTGCTACAGAGGCTAGTAAAGAGATGATTTGGTTACAAAGGTTTATGGAGGAATTGGGAAAGAAGCAGGAGAACAACAGGTTGTACTGTGACAGTCAGAGTGCCATTCACCTTGCAAAGAACTTAGCCTTCCATTCGAAGACTAAGCATATACAGTTGAGGTACCACTTCATACGATTCGCTTTGGAAGATGGACAATTGAAGCTGGAAAAGATACACACTAGCCAGAATCCTGCAGACATGTTAACAAAGGGAGTAACTAGGGAGAAACTGAGTTCCTGCTCAGTTTCAATTGGTATTCAAGAATGAAGATGAAGATGAGAAATTTGCCAGGTCCAAGAAGGTTCAGAGTCCAACATATAGAACAGCGGTGGAGTTGTTGAGATCAGTCTCCAAGTGGGATATTGTTGGTTGTGGAGCTTGATTATCTTCCTGATTCAGAGGTCCTTTCTTTCAGCCATGTTGATACCCCATGAAGTATTTACACCCTAGAAGTATGTACACTCTTCCACGCGGGGGAGTGCAGAGGGGGGGTACCCCCTCTGCGGGGTCTGGGGGGGCTATCTCCCCGGCTAGGGGGTTTGGGGGCAAGCGGGCCCCCAGCAGGGGTTCGGGGGCAAATCCCCCGAAGCAAAAATTGCCTTGTAAAAGTACATTGTAATTTCATTGTAAATCTGGACCATTCATTATAAGGTCATAGATCTAACGGTAGAGATTATGTTAGGGTTTTTTTCCCTAGAAGGCAACCCTCTTTTATGAGGGAAATGTATTACAGCTATGGTTGATGGTGAATATTGTATTCTAAGAGAGGAGATTGTGAGAGAAAGAAGAGGAAGTTACAACGGGTTTTGTTGTAGGTTGTATCCGTTCATTTGCTACATAATAATAAAGGAAGGACCTAACAATTTCTCTGGTGGACATAGCCCACATTGGGTGAACCACGTAAATTTGTGTCTCTCTTGTATTTTGTGTCTTCTGTGTTTTGTTTCTACATTTGTTTTATTTTATTGCTCTGCGGTCCTGTTTTTCTAACAACTTTGACTTCTGATTTCAAGATGAAGGATCTGGGTATGATGCACTACTTCTTGGGACAAGAAGTATGACAGAGGACCGATGAGATTTTCTTGGGTCAAGGAAAATATACAGTGGGGATATTAAATAAGTTTAGTATTGCAAAATGCAAATCCATGCCGACATCAATGGTGATGGATTTGAAGAAACTAAATGATGATGATTCAGATGAGATTGATCCACAACTGATTGGATCAATGGTGTATCTGGTTAACACAAGATACATGTACTTAGTCAATTCAGGAGTTAGCTGATACATACTCATTGGATAGCAACAAAACATGTATTGAGATATCTATGAGGCATAGTTGGATATGGCCTAAGATATGCCTCCAGTGTGGACTTGAGTTTGTAAGGATATGTCGATAGAGATTGGGCAGAGAGTACAGTGGACCAGAACAAAACATTCGATTGTTTTTTTTTTCTTGGGGTTTACCATGGTTTCTTGGTGCAGTAGGAAACAAAGCTCTATGGCCTTGAGTACTGTAGAAGCAGAGCATATAGAATTGAGTGTAGCAATCCGTGAAGAAGTGTGGCTTCGCAAGCCTCTGACAGATTTATCTGATCATGAGATGGATTCTATTATTATAACCAGAGCTATGTGAAGCTCTTTGAGAACCCTGTGTGTTGGCACAGGGGCAGACCCAGGGTTCAACACTACAACAATGCACCAAATCAGGGTTCTCCAGTGCCTACTGTTATCGGACTAATCGGTAGGTGCAGACACTAACTGATCTCCCTAGATCCACCTAGATCTAGAACAAAACACACCAGAACATGATGCTTTCCTTAAGTTTTAGATATTGAATTTACTAACTAAAGAGGGATGAGTGACATACCATTTAAATGTCGTTTACTCTTGCCATCTCCATCCTAGCTCTATTCCAATGCTCATACAATGATGAACCTGCAAAAGAACGCAACCAACCAAAGTGATAGTAATAGCATAAATTCAATATAAACCTATGTATGTGATCAAGGAATCATACAATAAAACATAACAAGATTTATAGGAAAGAATCATATTACTGTATCATATTAAATGTGAAAGAGAGATTACAAACATGGCCTTGATGTCGTAAGGTCCCTTCCAACTGTCCTTCGTTCCCCACACACTTTCACTCCAAGAATTTTGAGACCATGGACCTGATAGCCACTCACAATCTATCTTGACAAAGCAAATCTCAAAGTCACTCTAACCAAGCTAATAATTCCAAGCCAAATCCAACTTAGCCAATCCCAAAGCTCCAAAGCTAAAGCTAACTTTCTCCATGAGAACTCCTCTCCTTTTATAAGTTAAATAGGATAAGGTGAGGAGGTTAGGATGATCCTACCAAATAATGAAAGCGAGTAAGATCCAAAACATTTGGATTCCACCTCACCATGGAATTTTCTCCTTCTAGAAGATTCGAGAAAACGCTCTTTTTTCCCACGTTTTCACTTGTTCAAGTTGTACTATTTGCTATGGAATTCTCTCTTTGGCCTTTACTTCTACGACTGTCATAGAGCGAAGCACTATGCTAACCATTTCTTTTACTTCAAGTTTCTCCGTGAACAATTGTTCCTTTTCTTTCTGCAGTTGGGATTTTTCTTCGTCGAACTTTGCCTAGAGATCAAGCTTCTCTCATTCTGCAATACTGCATTTCTCTACAAGGACTTCTTGTACTTGTTTCAAAGCCTGGGTGGCTTGCACTATCTCTTCCTATGCTCGTTGAAGGTTAGATTCAACTATCTCAGCGATTTGGTGGAGTTGAGCTGGCTCATCTCCCAGTTCTGGTGTTCCTGCTGACAGAGGCACAGTGGGGACTACGCGGCTGGACTATAGTACTTGCTGCACTCCTTAGAGCTCAATCTCAAGTCTATTGTACATCACTTCCTACTTAGCCTCTTGTTTGTCTGCTATCTCCAGTGAAGCATTATTCATGGCTGCTATAATGAAATCAAATTCATCTTAGGTGAGGACAATTTGCAAATATTACCTATTTTAATCATAAATTCTCACTTTTACCTTTCTTAGAGCATAAAAGCTTTCAGATCTTACTTCTCTCCTTCAGATCCAACTTCTTTTCTTTAGATCAAGCTTCTTTATTCTATGACAGAGATTTATAAATCAAGTAGAATACTTCATGACAGATCTATGCATAGAGCTTTCACAACTTCCAGATGAATCTTTGCACAAAGATTCTTCTTTCTCAGTTCCCAGCAATCACAGCTTCAAGTCTCGACACCGGAACCATTTTTTGGCACAGGGACAGACCCAGGGTTCAACGCTACAACAGTGCACCAACAAAACCCTAACTACCGACCCTTTTGGAAACACCTGCATAGCAGATGAAGTATCACCCGAGGTAGAGGCAGGGGTGGTTGCAGGACTCAAGTGTTTGCAACCTTAGCTGGGACACAGATATGTGATTATAATACTTAACATAACACTTAGCATCAATAGTTCATCAATATTCAACCAATAACTACTGTGCATATAGAACAGAGCATCACATCATTCACACTGATCTAATGTAATTAAGCACTTAGCACAAATAGATGGATCAGATCTAGAAGAAGCAAGCACTAAGCACATTCATAGAAGTTAGATCTAACATTCATAGCACAAAGCATAAGCAGATCTATCTATCTATATCAAAGAACTTAGCTAGAGAGTCATAAACACATTAAGATAAGCACAAAGCATAACAACACAGTATTTATGTGGTTCATCCCCACCCTAGGACTACGTCCACCAAATCTTCTTCTTTATTGTCTTCAGTCATTCGGTTACAAGAACAGAGCCTCAAAACCCTTACTCCGCACAGAACAAAAGATCTACGCAACTCGCTAGATCCTTCTTCCTTGCGTTCCAGCACTAATCCTTCCACAATCTTGCTACAATGAATTGCACTTAACTCTACAAGTTTCACACAGTATGCACAAAGCCTTACAAGTCCTGATCACACAGATCCAAATCTTGGCACTTAGCCTACTTTCCTACTAACATCACATAGATGCACGACTACTTCTATCTAGCCTAAGCACCCATTTATATATTACAAAATAGGCCTAAACATAGGTAAACCCATGGGCCGACATCCCATTCCCGTTACATATTCCCACATCCCAAAAAGGGGTCGAGATCCCACTATCTCTACTTCGTCTTGCACTCCTCCTTTGACAAGCTGTCGAAGTCCAAAATAGGTCAACATGACCAAGAATCTTCCAAAGATTGGTCAAGGGCCAACACTGTGTTCGAAACACGTTGACATAAAATATCATTATATCAGAGACATGGTGTAGAGGAAAGCAGTACATGTGCGGTACCTTCCTACACATGATCAGATTGCATATATCTTCACCAAATTGCTTGCCAATATGAAGTTCGAGTATTTTCATGAGAACCTAACTTGGTGGAGAATACCTCTCTAGCTAAGAGGGAGTGTTGTTGACTACATCCAAGATGAAGTTTGAGTACTTCTGTGCGAGACTTGGCCTGATGGAGAATGCCTCCCTAGATGAGAGAGAGTGTTGATGATTACAATTGCATGAGACATCCTTCAGGACACATACTGAGTGAGTCAGTCTGAGAGAAATCCCATGAGTTGGGTGTGTGGTTCCTCTATGAGGCAGAGAAGGAACGTTGTGTGCCCCTGTGTGGGGTGAGGAAGCCCATGAATTGGGTGTGCCCATGAGCTGGGTGTGTGGTTCCTCTCTGATATGAATATGGAACGTTTTGTGCCTTGTGTGGGGTGAGGAGCCCATGTGATGGGTTTACTATTATCCTCTGTGTAGAGAGTTGCGATGATAACTCAAGATGATTCTCCTGTGTAACATAGTGAGAAATAAGATATGTTGAGTTGGATGTGCATGTGGTTGAGCACAAGTGAACGTGTGGAAAAGCCCACGAATTGGGTGCATCGTTATGAGATAGAGATGAAATGATGTATTAGCCTCCTCTGAGCAGAGAGTTGAGATGATGTGATACTCCAGATGATTCTCCTATGTAACACAGTGATAAATAATATCTATTGAGTTGGATGTGCATGTGGCTGAGCACCGGTGAACGTGGTTGTAGTGGTTGAACACTAGTGAGTGTGGTTCTCCTGTGAGACGTAGTGAGATAGAGATGTGGACATCCCTGTGGCTAAGCACAGATGGATTTTCCCCTAGTAGCTGAGCACTAGTGGGTGCATGAGATCCCTTGCTATATTTTCCAAGAGTCAGACTTACCTGTAACCCTAAATTTTGTGATGTAAAGGGTACAGGTTGGCCCCACCATAATGTAAAAGATAATTAATGTAAAATATAATTAAAATGGTAATTATTAATTATATTTTGATTTATTGAGGTCGACCCTATTGTGCCAATAAACACATCATTTGATGTGATAAGTCTTATATAAATAAAGGTGATTCCCCATTGAGGAAACACACTTAACATTGTGTCATCTCATGATTTCAGAAGTTGTGGTCTGAAATTATGAGATTTACAACACCCTCTTGTGTGCCAGGTTTGGTGATGGTGTGGGAGGTCTTTCTCTTGAAGAATATAAAAAAGGATTGGTTGGGTTTTCTTCCCTTCTTGAGAAGGGTTTCCCAGGATACTTCTTATGTTCTTGTGCATGGTTATTCTTCTTGTGATCTTGGGTTGTTGCAGTAGTTATGGTTCAGTTTATGATAACCGTAAGAAAATTAAAATGCATCAGATTACCATAAAATCAACACTAATGAGCTATCGTGCACCCTAAATGGAGATCGTATGCAAAAGTTATGACCCTGAGAAGTTGATGTACCAACTTACCCCAACGGGGCCCACGTGATTTTTGGCGCTTCATATCTTAGGGTTAGGTTTTTGGATGTCTAGGATTTTGACATTCATGTTTATTGTAAAAAGGCCTTCATAGCCTCATTGTACTCATCTTCTTTCGAATGAGTGTAGTCGTCACATATCTTCTCAGTGATAAGCTTCCACCATTCTAGCAAGCTTGTTTTCAGTATGCATTTTATAGTTTCAACATTTTTCTTATTTAATAGAAGTCAATTTTTATTGTATCTCTATTATTTTTCACTATGTCTCTGTGTTAATATTATAAATCTGTGTTTTCATTTTGTTCCGCTCATAAATCCAGATCAATGGTATCAAAGCGGTCTGATCGTTGTCATTTTTTAGTGCATGTCCCCAATGCAGTCCTGGTATAGAGAGTTGGGTCTCGAGCTTGTTTCTCTTGAGGAAAACTTCTCTCGCATGCCCAAGAAACCATCCATGGTGGGAGAAAAGAAAGACAAAGGGACAAGAGATCCTTTCAAAATATTGCTCAAGTATGCTCTCAAGCGACAAAGGAACGAGATGATGGACAAATTTGTGCAAATCCTCTGATGGTTGCTGACAAGCAACACATCCAACTCAAGCAGAGGCGCTGCCCCCTTCAAGGTACAGATAAATTTTTATATTCTCATATTTGAAGGCCAAATAGATTTGGATGTCGTAGATAAATGGTTAAACCTTCTATAAGGGTATTTTTATTTCCACAACGTTTCTGATAGATAAAATATTACATTTTTTCTCCTCAAGGTTGTCCCCCATGTCAAAGATTGGTGGGAGACTTTCTGTGGGAAAAAGGAAATAGAAGGATCCACATTATTTGCAATTGCACCCACTTGGAGTTCCTTCAAGGATAATATTAAGGAACAATACTACCCTGTTGGAAGTTATGATGAATTATATACAAGATGGACCACATTGTGGGAGCAAAGAGACCAAACAATGCGAGATTTCACCAATATCCTCCATACCTTGCACACCAAGTTGGGTATCAAATATTCTGAGAGACATCTGGTGCTCAAGTACTGAGACAGTCTCCATAGATACATCCAGACATAAATGGAGTTTTTGGACATCTCATCCTTGGGCATGGCTTATCGATATGTCGTCAAAATCAATCAAAATCTTAAACAAAAGACACAAAAATTTGGGTCTGGGAACCCCTCACAGCAAAAGTAGGGAAAGGGAAGCCCCAACCTACAAAACAAAGCACAGATAAAATATGGGAAACCTTAGGACAATAAGTCCAAGCCACAATAAAATAAGGACAATGGAAAGACAAAGAAAGATATCGGTAAGTGGTGTGACTTCCATAAGAGCCCCCAGAATAACATTGTTGATTGCTGCTCAAAGCAGTCATTGGTGTCTGAGGTGAAAGACTTTGAATCAAATGTGAGTTCCAACTCTAAGTTAGAACCATAAAAGGGGATACAGATCATTGATGCGGAACCCAGTGCCACCATTTCTACCACCAAGATCCATCCCAGTGGACTTGATTAGACTGAGGAAGGTGAGCACCTCTTTCATTCACAGATGTGGGTGAAAGGTACTTCACTACACTTCATCATTCATAGTGGTAGAAAAAATAACGTCATCTTAGTAGAGGTCGTCAAGTGGATATCCCTATAGACAACACTGCACCTGCAACCCTACACCATCAGATGACTCTGCCAAGGAAGTGATCTTCGTGTCAGCCAATATTGTCGCTTGTCATACGACATTAAGCCATTCAAAGATGAGGTATTGTATGACGTTTCTCCCCTTGAGTTTTGTGATGTTATTTTGGGACAACCTTATTTATGGAAACTTCATGTTGTATATGAGTCTAGGCCTCACAATGTTATTATTACTTTGAACAAGAAATTGTACATGATACTCGAGGTAGTCCCACCTAGTGCTATTTCCTTGATCTTTGCCAAGAAATGAAAGAAGGTCATTTCTCAGACTGGGAAGTTTGTCTTCTTCATGATTTACTCTCATAGTGAGTGAAAGGTTGCATCCACATCCATGGCCTCTGCGACCGACCTCTCCATGCAACAAAAGCAAATGTACAAGGTCGTGGAAGAATACAAATACATCTTCTCCTCATCTATTGGGGTACCTATTATCCCCGATTTCATGGGATAACTAGAAGATAATGTCTCAAGTCCCACAAGTGCTAGACATGGAGTACCGAGAGCAGGATTGACTTGAGCATGGCCCTGAAGGGTCCATATTTCTTCTTCTTCATCAGACCTGTCCTGTCAGCAGCAACAACATCCATCACCTTCAACTTCGACTTGCATCAAAGAAGACTCTTGCTCCATGAGGTAATTGGTCCAGGTATCATGGTATGTGTCATGTTTGATCATTATAAATTTCAGATATATACATCATGTTCCTTTCATTTCTGACAACTTCTTGGATCTTACACTAACCCACTTGACGATGGTTGGGGGGATCAACGGGGTGCCCTAGCAAGCTTGTATTCATAGGTTTTGGTTAGCCACCAAAGGGGATTTGTTAGAGCCATCGTATGCTCCCATCATTATATCACTTTTACATCTTATCTCCCATTCATCTATCCCATTCCCCTAGTCCAGACATTAGAATGACCTATATATGGGGTTCTACCTTATCCTATGGAAAGAAGGGACTAAAGGCCCAAGGGGTAAAAGCAGCTGGTAAAATATAAAAGCCATAGAAAATAAAACCTAGAGATGCCTCGCCCAGGGATCCCCGAGAAGGAAATAAAAAGCCTCTCAATAAGAAACAAGAGGGACCCTAAGAAAATTTAGAAAACAAGACCTAGCTAAGAGGATGGGGGGTCTCATCACGAGCCAACCCATTATGTTCATAGGTACCTAGCAGTATGACATTGCCATTATCTGGTTACCACGCCAGGGCAGTGACATTTGGTTGCATGGCCAAGGGAAAGGGGGTTTCATCACAAGCCAGTCTTATCATCTCTGTGAAAGTACACATGGGTAACACTATCATCTCTGGTCACCACGCCAAGGCAGTGTCCTCTAGTTAGACCTTGAAATAAAAAGAAATAAAACGCAATGAATAAAAGAAAGAATAAAGGAAATAAAGGGCTTGGAAAGAATTGCATCCATGACAGGTACAACTCGCCTCCTACAAAGGCACCCATGGATAACATCCACCCCTGGTTTTCACTATGTATGGGCATCCTTAGACCACACCACCTCGTATTACATGGCTTGGATGATGTCCTTTGGGAACTTTCCTTTTCTTATGGATGTTGGCCCAATAGGTTACCTTGTCTTTTTCTTCAGCTTTGTATAGTAGGTCAGTGTAATGTCTTTGAGCTATTAGATGATATGCTAGGGGCCTCATGCATGCATTTGATAAAATTAATGATGAAATATGATTGACATTGCTATGATCCTGAGGACTAATGAGCCCATGGAGGGCAAAGTTTTTGATGTGCAGGACCATACTGGACGGACAGGTACCAGGTGGACTGGTACACATGGGGAGATGATTATATTGGACCTCCATGGGGCTGAAGAGCCCATCATATGGTTGTTGGAACCTCATCAAGGGTAGTGACAGGATAGTGATTGATTGAGCATTTGCACAAGAGAAGAAGAAGGAAGTTTTCATCCAGGATGCCTTGGTTGAGCCCAACCCTAGGGGTTGACCCATTGTAGGTGGAACATGTCCCTCTATTGACCAGGACATCCTCCAAAGATCCTTGACGTCACCTCCAGCGTGTGGCAGCTTTACAGGGCAGTTTGGCACATGTGGCAGAATTTGGAGGCCTAGAGAGGGCCAACATTTCTCTTCTAATGTTGAGATTTGCCCTAAAAAGGGCCAACGTCTCCCTCAGAGGGGCTAGACGTCCTGCTTACTGCTCATTTAGGGTTTTATTTAGTAGTTAAATGTAAAACAATATGATTTTTAGTAGTCAGCCTTGTCGGTTGTTTTAATGACCTAATTTTTAAT
>ML793594.1:361373-374410 GCA_009831015.1 Picea engelmannii
GTGGGTAGACTTTTTTAAAGAGCCAAATGTGTAAGGGATCACCCTAGGTCACATTCAAATCTATAGAGGAGAAATTTTAGGTATTTGATTTCATTCTATTAATCATCTCGATATTTTCCATATTTGATTCAAACAATATTTTTTAGTTCATTCTAAAAAAAAAAAAACGTTTCATAGTTACCTTCGGTATTGGAAGCCTTAACTTTCTTGTTGTTTCTCTTGGTTTACCTTTCTATATTTCACAAGGATATTTTTTTAAGCAATAGATTTTTATAGCGTTTATTTACTTGTATATGGAGCATTTGGTATCCATTGCAATGGGACCACTCACTGCATTCGATCACAAACCCCGTTGTTGTCAATTGTCTTTAAAAAAAATGCTTTCGTAGTTAGCAGTGCACATTGTAAAAGAATAGTTCACTGATGCACATGTTCCTGTCAATGACACCACTGAGTTTAAAATGTAAATAACATTGTTTTTAATGATGAAAGGAAACATAGTTTTTAATTCCAAAAGCGTCATGTTTTAAATGTGTTCATGGGTTCGGTGGTGTACAATAAACAGTAATAAGGCATTGATGTTTCTATTACTTTATAGAGCATCATGTGAATATAACAATTTGTGAACAAAATGATTTCAATTTATTAACAAAACGGTAATCATATACCGATGTGTACACATATGTTTAACACATTGGTGCGTACTATTTTATTATCCACACCGAAAGCTTATTTTGTAAAAAATATTTCATAATATCTATATCTGATGATTCTCGTATTTTTTTTTGTATAGAAGATGGTCGATATAAGCTCAAGGAAAACAATTTATTGCAACGAGTTTGATAGTAGTTCATCCCAAAAAGAGAACGAAGCAAATTCTTTAAGTTTTATTAAAAATTTAATATATGTGAATTATTTGTAGGTTTAAATTAATGATATGAATTGGTTAAGGCATGTCATGCAAAGCAAAAACTTGAAGAAACTCGATAAGATTGTTCACAATATGAGTGCTAAGAGCATAAAATATTTATGGAAATGTTGCAAAGAGAAGAATTAGGTTAATCAAAAGGTAATCAACATGAAGTTTTTCTTTGACTTTTTACTAAAAAGACAATTCTTAACATTAATTGCTAACATGTTTTAAACACTCGATTTCACATTTTTTTAATGTTGTGCAGGGATCGATAGCTAGGGAACAAAATATCATCCTAAGAAGATAAAATTTATGAAGGATGTAAATGATGATGACGTGGTCCTCGTTTCATCTAGAGGTACATAATCATTGATATATTATTTTATGTACATCAAATTTAATTATCACATGAAATACTAATTTTCAATAGTTTTGTTGTAGAAAAGAAAAATAAATAGAACCCATTCAACACAGAAGGAATGATGACGAGGAAGAAAAGGGTTGATCGCAAAGTTTGTGAATACTTATGTTTGCATCCTTAAGATTTTATATTTGTTGTGATATTTATATTTAAATAATTAATTTACACTCATCCATGGATGTCTTCTAATAGGTGTTAACATATAAAGAAGAGCCAACTGAATAATTGATCAAAATTGTGTTAAGTACAGGTTGTAAGTATATATGTTGAAGTATGAATATTTATTTAAATAATTTGTAACTAGTGTTGTGAGAAATTTCACCCTGCAAACAAGTTGAATTCCCCCTAGCCAGGTTTTCATCGGTCTAGGATAAAAGAGAACAAGTGAACACTAAAATCCGTCTTTCATGTCTATTTGTGCATGAAATTTAAAGAGAAGGAGAAAGGAAATACTAACTAACCTTTTCCCGTAGGTTTTCCTCGTTGCTCCAATGTTAGAATGTAGAAACCACTCTTGCAATATTCCTGCAAAAATAAAAACAACCCTTCTCTTATACTTGTGTGCAATGTTAGATAAAAACTAATCTAACTAAGCTAACAAGAATAGACATTCATGCATTAACTTGAGCAAGACAAGAATGAGGAAATAGGCCAAGTTGTATTAATGAAAGAAACATTGGATACTTACAACCATGTTGATGTGATGCAATATTTCCTCCAATATTCGCCTTTCCAAACCCATTTGTACACAGTTTGATGATAATGAGAATGCTTATGAACTATCTCTAAATCTCCCAAGAACATAGGTTTCATACTCTTCAAAATTCTCTCTCCCTTTTACCCATGAATGGCCTTGTTTATATAGAACTTGAGAGGCTTAACCACCATAACAATTCAAGGGAATGGTTGAGATATTAACTCCTTAGGTTAGGATTTAATACCCAAAATGGAGGGAATATGGATGACTCGAGTTCATGAGTCATCCCTCAACTACAACCACTCAAGAGTATCTCGGGATTGGCCCATAGAAAAAGGTGGGTTTCCCTAACAAGACTAACACTCCCCTAATGTTGGAAATATTGTCATTGATGTCAATAGTCGAAGTGATGATCTGTAATGATGAAGTACATCAGATGAGATTGTCATTGATGTCAACAGTATATCAATCAGCATAAGATGTCAAACTGTGTGGAGAGATAGACAACGCAAGGTCACGAGGAGGAGCAAACAACAGAAGTGAATTGTATGAAGATCAAGGCTCAGAAGTATAGAAGTATTTTGTGTGAATTATTGATCACGATAGGATAAAAAATGATTCGTTGATCAAAATCTCTGAAGAAAGAATAGATTGTAGAGATGTCGTCGGGATCAGTGAAAATACTAAACAGTTGATCAATGCGCAGAAAATGTGAGAAGCCTTAGTAGTCGTCCGATCAGAATGAGAAGCTCAACATCTGTCCGATCAAGAGTTTGACCATGTTGATCATCTGATATAACGCACATCGGTCATTTGAGTGACCGTGGGCTTGAGGACCATTGAAAGATCGTGATCATTGATCTGCTTCAAGAATACCCATCAGTTGTCGGATCCAGTGGAGTTGCAAGGAGGATAAGCCCAGGAGTTAGTTAAACACTCCAAAGCAGTGAAATGATCTGATATGTTGGATCAAGAGGACATGTGGAAAGTGATTGGAATTTTGCTGACTCGCAAATTAGGAAATTCAAAGATAGTGTTGCATGAAGTCGTGAAACGTGAAATCGTGATATGATTTGTACCATTGGATCATGGAGGGTCGTGGACCATCGATCCAATGTAAGTGGATATCAGGAAATTAGGAGTCGAAAGAAGGGAGGTGCTCTAACCTCTGAAATACTAAAACGCAAAATCATGATTAGATCCAAACCATTGGATTGAGGAGAGTTTACAACCGTTGATCTGCTTTGAGAGCCTCAGTAGCCGTCGAATTAAACCCGATTCCCATCAGCCGTCAGATCATCTCAATGTGGAAGGATAGGACAAGTAAGGTAAAGAGGCTGTGAGTTCAAAGTGTTGAAACCCCGTCAGTCATCGGATCACCGAGGCCATGGACTGTTGATCTGTCATGAAGCATTTCAGAGTTTCACGAGTTTTGAGAAAGGCAACTCATATCAAGAGTTCATGATATGTGAAATCACGACGCACTCCTCTAGCTTGGCCCCTGGTCACAGTTGGTGGTCACTTTGATGAAGGTTACGGTAGGAGCTACCAAAGTGTTAAGCCCTTGTTGGAATTTTGGAGTGTCAAGGAGTCAAGGATCTAGAAATCGAGGAAGTAACACACACTGACACACCACATCAGCTATGACATGTGGCGCAATTAGACATTGACAAGTGTCAAGTTGATTCATCATTTCTGGTAGGTGCAAATCATGAATCAGAGTGACACATTTCATATACTCAGTTTGTGACACGTTAGCAAGTGACGTAAGCAACTTACGTCACTCTGGGAGTTTTGCATGGAAAGCAAACACTCTAATATCGTCGAAGTCCCAAACGCCGAAATTGCGAAAGGGACACACGTAAGTATATTGACAGCTTCAGAGATTTGACATGCTGGAAGTCACGAAAATCACGAAGGACGAAATGCTGAAGAGTCGAAGTGACGAAAGGTTGAATGACCGAAGTCACAAAGAGCTGAAATGAAAAATGGTCGAAAGGCTGAAGTCACGAAGGCCGAAATGCCAAAGTGCCAAAGTTACGACATCCGTCCATCTCGATGAATGACTAAGTCACGGTCGTCATGATTTTGCAGTAAAAGTATGAGTGCAAGGTTAAACTGGACTGTTGATGTATCTCCGCGAGATAAATGTGAATCGTCCGATTGTATCAGCGATATCATAATCAGGAATTTTGCAATGTAGTAAGTCACGACGACCCGATGGGCAAAACGTCGAAAATCCATCAGACATCCATCCCATCAGAGATCGAATCATGACCGTTAATTTAATAAAGCGCTCTTTTGGTCTAATTGCCTAAGCGTGAGGTCACCGTCGTTTGTCATATGGTAAAAAGGTTTAAAGGGATAGAATGTATGTCGCTTAGTTAGTAAGCCTGTGGTTCTATTTCGTTGGTCATATGCTATAATAATTTTAATATACATCGCTATAGTTGGTAAAGCTCGTGGTCTTATGGCATGGTCATATGTGATGGTTTGAAGGAAGTGCCTTCACAGAATCTGGTCTCTGTAAATATAACAAAGATTCAGGATCGAGTTTAAAGGATTAAATTGATCCATGATTGTGATCAATTTAAGGAAACCCTTCACCATAAAATAAATAAACAGTAATTAAGATTGATTAATCAAAGAGGCGCGATGGTCGAAGAATGAACCAATTCAAAGTCATGATTAAAAGAGAATAAATCATGAAAATATGAATAAAGAATAAAAATAAAAAATGATATTAATTAAAGTTTAGATTATCATTTTAAATGAAAAGGTACAATGGTTCAAATAAAGGGACACGTTGTTTTAAATTTCACACCAGTTTGAAGATTATGTAAATGAGAAAAGGTGGTGAGAAGAAAGTGTCTCTGCTCTTTTGAACAAAAGATCAAAAGCAGAAGTAGATTCCAAGAAGATATCAGAGGAAAGAAAATGTGAATTACAGAGAAGATGAAATGCGGTGATGAGTATCTTATGATATACCTCTGATCATAAGATTGAATTGATTCTATAAGGGATCACTACTATTGGAGTTGAATAAACTCTAGTTGGATAGACTGGGTTCTATCAGCAAGCTGGGACTTGCAGCAAACTGGGTCATGTGCCAAGGTGGGTCTTGGCAGAGAGTTGGTGCTCTCCGAGGGGTTGTTGCTCCTTACTTTAGTTGGTGCTAAAAGAAAATCTTCTCTCACATATATTCATACTACTATGTTCATATTTATTATACAAACATCTGGTGTCTTTGTATTCATTGTAATTATGATGTGATTGTTCTTAATCTGTTCAAATATGGTTTAAGTGGTAACTTGTGAAAATAAATAGTTAAAATAGTTCACACACTAATTCACCCCCTGCTCTTAGTGTGGGCCGTGTGTTCTATAATTGGTATCAGAGCAAGGTTCCTTCAAAACACAGTTTGGACACTAGAAGGTAGATCCTAAAGAAATGGGTGGACAGTTGGTTCTCTCCGCAATTGAAGCTCCTTTATTCAATGGAACAAATTATTCCTCATGAAGAGAAAATATAAAACAATTTCTGAAGTCAAAAGGATCTGAAGTTTGGAGTTCAGTAGTAAGCAAGTCGTGGGACTTAACTACATCAAAGAATCTATCCAAAATTACAGTCCAAAGAAGAGCAAGGAAGAACAATGAAGTGGCATTGAAGATTCTTCTCAATGGATTATCAGATACAGTCAAGACAAGAATAGGACTATGCACATCCGCCAAGGACTTATGGCTGAAGTTAGAAAATATGTATCAAATAAAAAATGAAGACACAGAAGACATTCCTATCAAGGATGAAGATAAAGACTCAACCATCAATAAAGTTAAGGACTCTCCGCAATATTTCAATTGCAATAACAGTGATATTGAATTCTCCTCTGCAAGTAAAGAAGAATACTCAGATACTATAACAGAATGTTATGTTAGCATTTATCCCATGGAAGAAGAAGAAGAAAAACTATCAAAGGCCAAATAAAAGGTTGATTGGAGTCTCTCTTAATACCTCTATCACCATAATGAATCATACTATAGCTATCTTCGTGACTACACTCAAGAATACCTTGAAAAGAGTAAAAAACATCTCTTGAAAATAAATCAAATGCTCAAGGACAGTGATAAAATAATATATGAACAGGGCAATCAGTTAGAAGAGAAAGAAGAGGAGATCGAGAAGCTAAAGAAATAAATTAGTCAAGTAAAAGAAAAGGAGAAGGAAGATGATGAGCTTGGCAATCATAAGCATATCCTGGAAATAAAAGAAAAGCTCAAAAACAATAAAGAAATCATATCTGAGCAAAAGATTCAGTTAGAAAACAAAGAAGATAAGATCAAAAGATTGAAAACAAAAGTTGTTGATCTAACAGAAGAAAATGAAGAGAAAATCAACAGACTGAAAAATGAAATCAGTCAAGCAAAAGAAGAAAATAAGAAAGATGATGTCTCAAGAAAAAACATTGCAAATCTAAAGGAACTAAGGGAAAGCTATGTTAATCTTAAAATCCAACTTGAAGAAACCAAAAGAAGAGAAGAGGTAGTAAGGAATCAGTTGGAAAAAAAGGAAGAATCATGTCATGAGCTGGAAGAAGAAGTTGTGAATCTTAGAAAGAAGGTTGAGAAGTCAGACACCCAAAACAAGTTCTTGAACAACTCCATATCCCTGGATGAGATATTGGATAGTCAGAGATCACCAAATGACAAATCTGGCCTTGGATACAATAAGGAAGAGATCAGTAATCATTTGTAAAAGGTGAAAACAAGTCTGACACAAGTCCTTCACTTGTAAAGGATGAAAACAGGTCTGACACAAGTCCTTCATTTGCAAATATGAAGACAGGTCTGACAAATCTCCTTCATATGAAAAAAGTGAAATCATGCATGACTCGGGTTCTTCATGCTCAAGAAATAAAAGCAACACTACAAAATTTAGAAGATCAGATCATGGAAGACATCCAGAAGCTATTCATAGACCTCAAAGCAAGTTCAGAAGAGAGACACCTTCATGGATGAATCAAAGAAGGTATGAGAGTATCTTTAATAGTTATTGTTTTTCTTGTAATGAATATGGTCATAATGACTTGGAATGTAGGCATCATGGAAGAAAACAAGTTGGTAAGTTCAACAACAATATAAGATGTTGGAACTGCAATCATGTTGGACATATTTCTACACAGTGTTACATTATGAGATGCTATAGTTTTGGTGGATATGCCCACAAAGCCTATAACTATTGGAACTCAAAAAAACAATGAATGAGAAATGCTTCATACAATATGACAAGAAGAGTAAATAAAATATGGAAAAGAAAATCTGAAGTACCAAACAAAAAACATGATGAATATATTGCTCCCGAAAGTGATGATGGTAAAAATAGGAGTTTGGAGGATGAAATCTCTAATAAGGAAAATTCTCAACTCAAGGATAAAGAAGCTTTTGGTGCACATAATAATGACGTTGAATATGAATCTTCAAAACTAGAACAACAAGAAGAAGTTTCAGATAAACCCATTGTGCAAAAAATCTTAAGGTCATTACCTATGAGATATGATGCAAAGATTTCTTCAATTTCAGATAGATCCGATCTAAATACACTCACAGTTGATCAGCTCCATGAAATATTTACAGCATATGAAATGAGAAGAGGGCATGATAAATCAACAAAATATGAAACAACTTTCAAAGCATCCGAGACAAAGATAAATCAAGATCAAAAACCTCAATCCAGCCATCTTGAAGAATCTGATGTGGAAGAAGCCAATCTCATTAGAAAACTTCAGAAAGGATCAAGGAAGTATAAAGGCAAGCTTCTTTTCAAATGTTTTAACTATGGAAAAGTTGGTCATTTTGCATCCAAGTGTCCCTATCCCAAGGAGGACACTGAATATGAAGAAAATAAAACAATTGGTATCCTAGTTAGAGATCGATGAGAATCGATGGACATAATCAAGGGTTGTTTGAATAAAGATGAGCTACAATTGCACAGTGTTCTAGTAGGATAGCATCACTCGCAGAAGTAGCATTTTGATGTACAAAATGAGGTACATGACATCTTGCAGTAATAACAAGAGGAGAAACCCTGGAAGAAAAAGCTACCCTTTTAGAAACAAAGGGGGAGAACAATCTGTAAAAGTTCAGGGGAAGTATTAAATAATAAATTAATTGGATTAAATTTTGAAAAGACTCGATCATTACAAAAATTTGTATCAAGAAAACTACTCATATGAAACACAAAAAATGTCAATCAACTAAGATAGGAAGTTAGTAAATTAACAGGGAAGAATAATTGTCAGGAAGAGTTACCTTTTCAGAAAAAAGGGGGAGAATAGTCAGAAGCAGAGTGAGAGCATATTGACAGGGGGAGTCATTTAGCTATGACTGGCAGAACATGTCCATAGGAAGAGTTACCCAAGTTCAGTCTGATTAGTAACATACAAGAGCTTTACCAGTGGTCAGAAAAGTAATCATACTGACAGATCATAATAGAAGAAACCCTTTTCCATTGATGTCAAAGGGGGAGACAAAATTCATATAAAGGAAAACTTCATAAAAGGAAAGCATCAACACAGGGGGAGTTTTGTATATGAAGTTAGTGTGTTAACCTCAATGACAAAGGCAGAGATTGTTGGAAATATTGTCATTGATGTCAACAGTCGAAGTGATGATCTGTAATGATGAAGTACATCAGATGAGATTGTCATTGATGTCAACAGTATATCAGTCAGCATAAGATGTCAAACTGTGTGGAGAGATAGACAGCGCAAGCTCACGAGGAGAAGCGAACAATAGAAACTAATTGTATGAAGATCAAGGCTCATAAGTACATAAGTATTTCATGTCTATTGTTGATCATGATAGGATCAACAATGATTCATTGACCAAAATCTCTGAAGGAAGAACGGATTGTAGAGATGTCGTCGGGATCAGTGAAAATATTGAACAGTTGATCAGTGCACAGAAAATGCGAGAAGCCTCAGCAGTCGTTCGATCAGAATGAGAAGCTCAACAGTCGTCCAATCAAGAGTTTGACCATGTTGATCGTCTGATACAATGCACATCAATCATTTGAGTGACCATGGTCTTGAGGAACATTGAAAGATCGTGACCGTTGATCTTCTTCAAGAATACTCGTCAGCCATCGGATTCAGTGGAGCTGCAAGGAGGATAAGCCTAGGAGTTAGTTAAACACTCCAAAGAAGTGAAATTATCTGATCCGTTGGATCAAGAGGACATGTGGAAAATGATTGGAATTTCGCTGACTCACAGATCAGGAAATTAAAAGACAGTGTTACATGAACTCATGAAACACAAAATCATGATATGATCTGGACCATTGGATCATGGAGGGTCGTGGAACGTTGATCCAACGTAAGCAGATATCAAGAAATCGGATATTGGGAAATCAGGAGTCAGAAGAAGGGAGGTGCTCTAACCTCTGAAATACTGAAACATGAAATCGCGATTAGATCTAGACCGTTGGATCGAGGAGAGTTGACGACCATTGATCTTCTTTGAGAGCCTCAGGAGCTGTCGGATTAAACTCGATTCCCATCATCCATCAGATCATCTTAATGTGGAAGGATAAGACAAGTAAGGTAAAGAGGTTGTGAGTTCAAAGTGCCAAAACCTCATCAGTCATCGAATCACCAAGGCCATGGACCATTGATCTGTCATGAAGAATTTCGGAGTTTCACGAGTTTCGAGCGAGGCAACTCATATCAGGAGTTCACGATATGAGAAATCGTGACACACTCCTCTGGCTTGGCCCCTGGTCATAGCTAGTGGTCATGTTGATGAAGGTTAAGGTAGGAGATAACAAAGAACAAGCCCCTGTCAGAATTTTGGAGTGTCGAGGAGTCAAGGATCCGGAAATCAAGGAAGTAAGACACATTGATAGACCACATCAACTATGACACGTGGAGCAATCAGACACTGATAAGTGTCAAGTTGATTCAACATTTTTGGTAGGTGAAAATCATGAATCAGAGTGACACGTGGCATCTACTCAGTTTGTGACACGTTAGCAAGTGACGTAAGCAACTTACGACACTCCGAGAGTTTTGCATGGAAAGTAAACACTCTCATATTGTCGAAGTCCCGAATGTCGAAATTGCCAAAGGGACACGCATCAGTAGATTGACAGCTTCAGATATTTGACATGCTGGAAGTCACGAAAATCGTGAAGGATGAAATGTCGAAGAGCCGAAGTGACGAAAGGATAAATGGCCGAAGTCACAAAGAGCCGAAATGCTGAAGGGCTGAAAGGCCGAAGTCACGAAGGCCGAAATGCCAAAGTGTTGAAGTTACGACATCTGTCCATCTCGATGAATGACTAAGTCATGTCCGTCATGATTTTGCAGTAAAAGTATGAATGCAAGGTTAAAGTGGACCGTTAATGTATCTCCGTGAGATAAACGTGAATCCTCCGATTGTATCAGTGATATCATAATCGGGGATTTTGCAATGTAGTAAGTCACGAAACCCCGATGGGAAAAATGCCGAAAATCTGTCAGACGTCCATCCCATCAGAGATCGAATCATGATTGTTAATTTAATAAAGCCCTATTTTGGTCTAATTTCCTAAGCGTGAGGTCACCGTCATTGGTCATATGGTAAAAAGGTTTAAAGGGAAATAATGTATGCCGCTTAGTTGGTAAGCCTATGGTTCTATGCCATTGGTCATATGCTATAAGTGTTTTACTATACATCGCTATAGTTGGTAAAGCAAGTGGTCTTATGGCATGGTCATATGTGATGGTTTGAAGGAAGCACCTTCATAGAATCTGGTCTCTGTAAATAAAACATAGATTCATGATCAATTTTAAAGGATTAAATTGATCCATGATTGTGATCAATTTATGGAAAGCCTTCACCGTAAAATAAATAAACAATAATTAAGATTGATTAATCAAAGAGGCGTGATGGTCGAAGAATGAACTGATTCACAGTCATAATTAAAAGAGAATAAATCATGAAAATATGAATAAAGAATAAAAAGAAAAAATGATATTAATTAAAGTTTAGATTATCATTTTAAATGAAAAGGTACATGGTTCAAATAATGTTTATGGATTAATCCGTAAGTGCGGATACGAACCGATCTCCCTAGATCCACCTGGATCTAGAACAAAACATGACAGAATACTACTCTTTCCCTAGATCTAGCTTATTGAGTGAACTAAGAGATAAAGGAATATGGACATACCTTATGAACGCTTTCCTAAGTCTCTGTTGTTCCAAGCTTTGCTCCGATGCTCTTGTTCCGTTCAGATCACGAAAGAACAAACCAATCAAAGTAAAGGCAGATTAATATATTCAATAGCTAGTCTATACATGTGATCAAGGAATCATGTAAGAAAGTGACATCATCTTTATGGGAAAGGGACATATTACTGTATTAATTAATTGAAAGAGAAACTTACAACCTGAGCCTTGATGTCGTAGGTCTCCTTTCGATGGCTCCTAGTTCTGACACACACACTTGCTCATCCATGAAGAAAATCAACCACTTGTGATGACCTTGTTGTAGTCTCTTGCTGCTATAACATCAGTTCTCCATACAGGCTTCTAACAATTCTCCAATCAATCTCTCGCTAGCTTGCTTATGCTTAACCTTTTCCATGAGAAATATCCTCAATATATAAGAGAAGATAGTTTAGTTACTTGGATAGGGAATGATCCCAAGATATCTGGAATTCCAGTAATTGGACAACCATTCGAAAGCCAGCTCACCCTTCTAGAAGATTCCCTTATAGAAGGTTCGAGATCTTTATCTTTTTCCCCTTTAAGATCATGTTCGCACCCTAACCATGAGTACAGTGCGAGAAGTTCGCACCTCAACTTAAATCAGCCTGTGAGAAATAGGAATTCTCGCAGGTGACTATATAAGCAGCCTGCGAACATGTTTCAAAATGTGAATTCTGGAAGAAGACAACTGTAACTTTTCTCAGGAAAATATTCTTGGTAAAGAGATTGATTTTCAATCATCATTACCTCATCATGACATCATCACAATGACCAAAATTGCAGATAACAGAATGCCCCCCAAAGTCTGAGAGTGGAATCAGTGACAGTCAACGGACTTTGTAAGCTGCATGTGTGTGTCAAGAACCAAGAACACATCTAATCGGAAACCTACAAACATCCAAGCATCAGCAGAATATAATACATATCCCTTCTGAGGTAGGCATTCCCATACTCAGATCATAGATTGATGACATCATAAACAAAGATCATGGCCACCAATCATACACTGTGGATCCATGTAGTCATTACATAGCATAGCCACCTGAATACACTGTGGATCTATGCGACAAATTTTCAATCAAGACGACACAGCCACGAAACATACACAGTGGATCTATGTGTCGCAAATTATACATACTCCATCGCAACCTGGACCACAAAGATAATATCCAGGGTCTTCAACCTCATCGTCTAAAGTATGAATCTGACCATGTGATTACATGTGTTGAAGTCAAACATGGCAGAAACCACTTGATTACCGGTCATTAATGCAACCGTTAACAAGTGCGAGGGAAATCACCATTAATGTCAATGACTCCCAAGGTACTGCAGTACAATCTGTCGACTGTGAATAAATGAGCTGATGTCAAACAATCGACAGAATATTTCGATCAGGGGTCAATGATGTAAACCCACTGTTGAAAGCGAGGAAACTTTCCATTGAGGCATGCAAGCTCCAAGGTACTGAAAGATTTCTAAGTCTTAATCCTGGATAATGTGCTGATGTTGACGGAACAAGACTCATCAGAGGAGGGCCTTGATGTATCCCCCATCAGTGACACGAAATGAGTAACAGAGTTTGAAAGTGAAACAGAGTATGTGGCAATTGGACTTTGGACACAGGGAAGGCCGACACGAAAGGAATGGACAACTGCAGATGGCCGACTCAATGTAGGTTTCAGGCGAACTTCTCTTGAACATATGAACGACACGACCAATGATTTGGCAGCATTGACTCAAAGACGACACATGAGATGA
>ML793594.1:374460-387794 GCA_009831015.1 Picea engelmannii
AATGGACAACTGCAGATGGCCGACTCAATGTAGGTTTCAGGCGAACTTCTCTTGAACATATGAACGACACGACCAATGATTTGGCAGCATTGACTCAAAGACGACACATGAGATGATCTTGTTATCAAATCGAATGAGAGACAGAGGGATTACCCAAACCAGCTTCAAATGAGGAAATGTCATGTTCAAGAGCGACACTTACTGCCAATTAACACAAAGATGAAACATATCCCTTTCCCAAATTTTCCCCCCACCATTTCTGGCAAGTACCTCTTTATTTTTACGCAAGCTTGAAGAGGATCACATATGCTTGTTTATATAAGCTCATCCTTCGGACGAGTCCCTCAGAGTATTTTTAACGAACCCTAGGAAGGAGTGGTTCGGTCCCATTACGGGTCTGTCGATGTTTGTTTAACGAGTCCAAGGATAGAAAACTCGGGGGTTTTTCATGTTTTGAGAGTATGAAAAACACATAAAGAAAACTCATGTCCCCTATGGGTCTTTCAATGTTTGTTTTATGAGTCCAAAGAAAGAAAACTCAAAGGTTTTTCAAGATTATAGAGTTTGGAAAAACACTCAAAAGAGAACTCTCTTAGTGCATTTTTCGTACAATAGTCCAACGAGACCGAAAAAAGGTTAAACTATCGCTCGAAGGATGCGTAACTTCAAATACTTTAACGAGTGTGAAAAGAGCAAGATCACTCGACAATCTTTTCATATTTAGGGAGTTGTGAAAAGAGCTTAAAGTCAACTCCAAGGGGGTTCCTTTTTCGTGTAACCTCAGCGAGCCCGGAAAAGGGATAAAACAACGCTCAATCACGTTCTCAAGTCTAATGCAAGTGCTAGAACGGATAAAAATGCACTTAAAAAACCATAAGAAACAAATAAAACGCATCATATTGCAAAAGTTTTTCGTCCATAATCATCTGCATTGGGTTCCTGCAAGTCATTTACTCACTTTTGTATTAGAAATTAGGGTAAAAGAGTCAATAAATATGAAAAACCCACTTTTACTATGGTAAAAAGTAAATAAAACAAATTCACAATTCATTTTTACCATATTGTTTTACCCATTTACCATTATAGTGCAAAAACTTCCATTTTACCTCCGATATTCATCGTCGATTTCTGGGAGCTTCGGGGCATCATTTCGCGAACTGTCTGGATCAGATTGGTGAGTTCTCAATTCCCTAGCCTTTCATGGTTTAATTTGATGATTTGAGTGGCTAAATTTCCAGTTTTGAGGTGTTATTTGAAACCCTACGCGTGAATGAGGATTCTCGCAGGCTACCCATACGGGGCCTGCGAGAAGTTCTCATTCCCGCAGGTGGGCTTCAGCTACAGTGTGAGAAGTTCACACTGTATGCTAAAGCCACCTGCGAATAGCGCAGATGCCAAAATTTTCAATGATTTTTAGCCAATAAAACCAAATTTTCTCATGTTTCAAATTATTAACTAGCTTCCCATGGTTGTTATGCAGGTTAATAACTATCACAATGGTGCTTGAATGGAGGGAAAGAGAACACGAAGAAGATAATGCCACCGTCGAGAATCACCCGCAAACTATTGCCGCTTTAAGAGACTGCGGTCTCCTAAAGTATTTCTGCATACCAGGCATGAGAGCCCAAGTGCGATTGTTGGAACATTTAGTCTGGATGTGGGATCTGGATCAGTAGGTTTTTAATGTCGATGCCCACACTTTGACGATCGACATTGAGGATATCTATTTCTTGACTGGGTTGTCAAGACGGGGTTCTTATGTCAGTTTGACTGGTAACCGAAGAGGGGGTTTGAAAATGAGCGAGTATTGCAGACAGTATTGCGTGCCTGAGGCTGAACGTTGGGACGGGAAGGTGGCCATTTGGGGGGTGACTGATATCACTCTCCGTACCATACTCTTCACCATAGCTCAGATGGTGGGAAGTGATGCCCCGCATATGGCTCTACAGAGCTATTTTCAGTATGCTCTAGAGTGTGTCGAGCCCCGGGTCTTCAACTAGGCTGACGCAGTGTTACGCAGCCTCAAGAAACAATTGACCAAATGCAGGCGTGGAAATCTAAAGCAGTTTGGTTATGGATCGCTGCTAGTGTCCTTCTTCTGTGAGAGGGTTCCAGTATATAGGCTTCAGGCAGATTGGCACTTTCCGGGTCCCAGGGATCCACGGATGTTACGATGGTGCCAACTTATGACCAGACATGTGACAGGACCGATTGTTAGATATGACGACCGCTTCTTCGACTGGCTTCAAGGCCAGGTTTTGATGATAGAGGATTATGCATATGCCGGTTTGGTCTTTCGCGGTGATCCTGACCTTGCTCTTCCTGAAGACGCACAGTGGGGAAATATTGGTAAGAAGTACACCAACTTTTTAACTTTTTAGATGTTTTTGTATTTTCATTATATTAAATGTTTTTGGTTTTATGTTTTATCCGAAGACTAACACCAAAATCTTGTTGATAACACAGATGTTGGAGCCTATAGACCTGCTGGTAGTTCTCTTGTTCAGCGACGAGGAGAAGCAACAGTTCTAGTCCCCCAATATGCCGAGGACTATCTTACAGTGGAGAAAAACTTGGAGGGCTTGATGGCTGATATTCCAGAGATGCCTCTGGAGGAGATCCCACGACGCGATCAACGTCACACCGTGGGAGTCTCTGTCTCTATGGGTCGTTTGCTCCGTAAAGTTGCTAGGACCTTAGCATGCTATCGTGAACATCATTAGTGATGTCACTTTTTGTAGAAGCCATGAGCTTCCATTTTTGATATTTTGGTCTTTGGACAACCATTTTGTAAAAACAAACTTTGATAGTTATATATATATATACATGGTTTCTACCGGCTTACTTTACATTGTGTACATTTTAATGTGTTTGATTTTATAAATTGTTCAAATGCCTATCCAATACATAATTAGCTAATGCATCTGTCAATGTATTAAGACTTCTAGGAATGTGTTGATATTCAATGTGATTAAAATATCGTTCCAAGAGGTGAATCTGCAAATATACTCTTAATAAAGTAGGACTTCGAATAGAATATACATTACTGAGCTGTAGTACTACCAACTGCGAGTCCATTCAGACAACCAAATGACGAATCCCAAGATAAATAGCATCAACCAATAGTTCAACAATGGCACTATACTCTGCGATGTTGTTGGTTGCTCGGCCAAGACATATACCTCGTAGAGATATGAGTTCGTTTGTCAGGGCATAGATTGCCCATGCAGCGGAAGCTAGGTTCTGAGTACTACGGCTAGCACCATCGGCGAAGCCAATATAAGGTAGTGAATACTCCGACATCTGGCAATCAAACACAACGTCACGTAAGGGTAGAGACCAGATAACGTCAAAAGAAAAACTAAAGTAATCACACACACGCAGCATGATACATAAAATACAAGCACTCATGCAAAAATAACTTATGCATAGTACTTCTTTAAGTACAACCCATTCCTGGGTTCACTCAAAGGTACACCATCATAATCCACTAGTTCATATGCTCCTTTTTCCAAAACTTTGCTGACAATATAGGGACCACGCCACATAGCTTCAAATTTCCCATCTCCTAGGACATCTTTATTCTATTCGTATAGAAGAACAAGATCTCCTTCAGAGAAGACACGAGGTTTGACATGATTGTCATACTGTGCCTTAACACATTTCTTCTGGGCTTCTATCACAAGAGTAGCGTCATGGTGAGTCTCATCTAATCGCATTAGATACAACAGACGTTCCTCTTCGACAGAAGTATTAGGCAAGAGTTCTACAGCTAGTTTCAAAGACGGTATTTCGCATTCTATGGGTAGAATGGCTTCCATGCCATAAACTAAATGAAAGGGTGTAAATCCCATGGTGGATTTAACAGATGTCCGATATGCCCACAATGCTGAGAACAACATTGTGTGCCAGCTAGTCTTATGTATGCCTATCATCCATCAAATCATCGTTATGAGAAATTTATTGATAGCTTCGACCTGGCCATTAGCCTGTGGATAATAAGGTGTTGAGCTGTCATGACGAAGGCCCAACTTCTCTGTAAGTTCTGACATCATGTAATTCCTAAAATGACTACCGTGATCGGTAACAATAGCCTGCGGGACACCAAAACGAGTGATGACATGGTTAAACAGAAATAGTGCTGCAGTCTTCCCAGTATTATCGAATGTTGGCATTGCCTCGGCCTATTTTGTGAAATAATCAACAGCTACAATAATATAGCCATGCCCCCCGGCCGAGTGAGGGTGACATGTCATAAAATCAATGCCCCATTTAGCAAAAGGACCTACAGAGACTATAGGATGAAGGGGAGCAGGATGCGATCGGATCTTCTATTGATAGGTTTGGTAGGCATGACACTTATGTACAGCAGTAATGCAGTCATGGAACAAAGAAGGCCAAAAATATCCTGCACGTAAGATCTTCTGGGCAGTAGCATACCCATACATATGACCACCACATGCTCCTGAATGGTAGTCATTCAAAGCTTTCTTGGCTTTGTCGAAGGTTAAACAACGCCGAAAGACAGAGTCAAGGCCTCGACGGTAAAGAGTATCGTCGAGGATAATATAATGACGTGCTTGATAACGAATACGACGTCGTTCATTACTGGACAAAGCAGGCCGAAAAGTTTGAGTTTGGAGATATTTAATGATATCTCCGTACCAAATATCATCGGTACTGATAAGGAAAAGTAATTCATCAGGTAACGAACCAACTGCTACATTCTCTGTGGCAGTGTGGGGGAAATCACAAATTAACTCAGCAAAAACTAGCGATTTCTTCGATGTGGCACGATCGAATTCCAAATCAAACTCTTGGAGAATAACTATCCATTTGGAGTACTTGCCCCCCAGCAATTGACATGTCAATATATGTTGCATGGGGTTACAATGTGAAATCACAGTAGTTTTTCTGGCAAGAATATAATGACGAAATCGTTGGACTGCTTGAACAGCAGCCAAAGCCAGTTTCTCAACATGTTGGTACTTGACTTCCGTCGATGATAGACTTCTACTCAAGTAATATATAACATGTTCATCGCGGTTATCATCCTCTTGAACAAGGACCATACCGATAGTATACTCGGATGCTGCTAAATAAAGAAAGTAATCCCTACTATAATCCGAAGGAAAAAGAAGAGGAGCTTTTGTAAGGGACAACTTTAGGGCTTCGAAAGCATTGTTGGAAACTTTGTCCCAAACAAACTCGGAACCTTTCTTTAAAAGACGTGTGAAACCACGAGTAATCTCGGCGTAGTTTGGAATGAAACGGTGAAGAAAGTTTTCTTTCCCCTGCAAACTTTGTAACTGGCGTAGTGAAGAAGGAGGAGGAAGATTGAGAATCGCCTCAACCTTAATCAGATCCACCTGGATCCCCTGACGTGAAACAATGAAACCGAGAAGACGGTCGGACTCGACGCAAAAGACACACTTATGTGGATTTAGACGAATGCGATAGAACCGACAACGAATGAAAATTGCTCGGAGATGAGTAGGGTGATCGACTCGGCGTAGAGAATGAGCCGGGAAATCATCCAAATAAGGTTGAACGATATGCTTTATATCGTGAAATGCATAAGACATCGCACGCTGAAACGTGGCACCTGCGTTCTTCAAACCGAACGGGAGTTTTCTGTAGGCAAAAGTACCCCAAGGACAAATAAACGCAGTTTTATGTTGGTCCTCAGGAGTGATGTTAATTTGGTTGTAACTGGAAAATCCATCCATGAGGGAAAAGATTTCTCTACCGGCACAGTCATCTACGATCTAGTCGACAAAAGGGGTCTGAAAGTTGTCTTTCAGACAAGATTTATTAATGTCTCGATAATCGACACAAACACGTATACTCCCACCTTTCTTATCGATCAGTATTGGGTTGGAAACCCATTCTGTCAAAGCCACGTGGTAAATAAAACCGGCTTTTAGAAGTTTTTCAACTTCGAGTTTAATGGTTGTCGCTTTACGTGGATGGACAGGATGGAGGCGTTGCCGTACTGGTTTAGCTCCAGGGTACGTTTTAATCTCATGCACAACGATAGATGGGTCGATACCTGGCATCTCTTCGTAACTCCAGGCAAATACATCACGAAATTCCTTGAATAACGCAGTATAAGTGACAATTTCCTCCGGAGAACACAAAGCTCCGATGTGAACATTCTCAACTATTCCAGGTTTCACTGAAATATCAATGGGAATCGTAGGAGAAATATTACTTAGGTTCCCTTCTGCAAACACATCTCATGTAGAGTCGGGAACAGTCATCGTGACAACAACGGTCGACGAAGTCGAAATCCGCTGGTAGTTTTCCAGAGTGTGTTGTTCCAGAAACAGTATGGAACGATGATGCCCATCATCCCACGGTGTGTCAGCCATGACGGACATAATCATCTCGTCAGTGGGAAAGACTACACGGAAAGGATCAGGAGACAACTCCTCCGAAGAGGATGTAGAAGAGGTTGCCGATTGAATCGTGTGATAAGCAGACTCAACCGGACTTAACAGCATAACATCGCTGAAACGAGCATGATCTCCAGGATCAGAGACTATCCAAGGGTCAAAAGACGTCGGAAGTTCATAAGGAACAACGGAGATCATATTAATCGAAGAAACTGACGGGTGTAGAATATCGGGTGGTGGTGGTATGGGAAAAGTACCCATTAACGCAGAGTATTTTAAGAGACCGACTCCAACATTCTCGTAACCCGGTGGGGTTTTAGCTATGAACGGTACGTTCCCCGTGCGAGTATCTGAATTAAAGAAAGAAAGTTGATCAACTGTAACAATTTTTCCCTGGTGAGGGAATCGTAAGACACGGAAAAGCGTCGACACAACAGCGCGCATGGAATCTACCCAGCTTCGGCCAAGAAGAAGATTGTAATCTAAGGGAGAATCGAAAACTTCCACTTCAACTTGGACGGTCTTACCTTCCAAAGTGACAGGCAACGCGGAAAGAACGCCGTAAGGCTTAAAACCCGAGCCATTGAAGGCTTTCAAAGTATTTTGTGATTCCGTTAAGGGAGGAGAGCCAATGGCTTTCCAACAAGTAAGAGACATTACACACGTAAAGGCCCCCTCATCAACAACTGTGCGACAAATTTTCTTTTCGACAATAATAACTTGTATCTGAAAAGCGAGCTGAGTGGGCAACCTTGGAACATGTTCGTCCAAGTCAAAGACTATCAAATTCGAATCTGTAGGATCAATTCCACCTATGGCTTTCAACAGAGCCCTTCGTTGCGCAGGACAAGACTGAAGGACTTCAAGGGCAGACATCGCTGAAGGTGCTTGGGCCAGATCTTCCACAATACTATAGTTCTGAGCCACACGAGCGTGAGGATTGAATGTCGACTTGCGAACAACACCTTTTGGGGGTCGTAGGACTGTATCGAGACTCGGTCTTTCGAGATGAAGAGGACCGTTCGTAGGTGGATTCGGTGGAGAAGCTTGTACCAGATCAGGAGGTAAATCGTCAACCTTCTCCTTAGAAGGAGTATAGTCTTTAGCTCTAGTTGCAATTGCAACGTCATTCTTCTTAGAATCACTGGAACACATCAAAACGTATGACGTGGAGGAAGTAGAAGGTTGGTCATGGATGACCAATGAGGCCTGTTGCTGAGACGAGAAAGGTTGAGACAAGACAGTCGACGTAAGAGGTTTTGGCGTTCCTTCCAGGAACTTAGAAACTTTGGCGCGTCTAGGAAAATCCTTTGTATAGTGATCGTCACCGCATATAAGACAAGGGTAGCATGGTTTACGCTCATCCCGCTGTTCAACAGGAGTATTTGTAGTTTGTTCGTTCGGATTATTATTTTTACCCCCCTTATTCTTGCCTCTCCCTTTCTTGGATTTATTCTTTCCGGTCAGTGTAGATTGAACATCGTTCACTTCTGAGGTTTTTCCGGTGGGAGGAGCAGGAGACGGGGCATTCTGAACATTAGAAGAGGTGGGTTTAGGGGTTGTGGTTGAAGCGGAATGTGACTGGGTATGAGCAGTCCCAATCACACCATCAGCTGCATGTGAGGCAGCTAGAGAAATCGAAGCGCTGGAAGTACCAGGACGGGGTAGGTCAGGTAACAAATCGTACAATGTTCCCGTTTGCAAATAAACGAGATCAAGATACTGAGCACGACTTATAGCCTTCTCCTCCATAACAACGCCACCCATGGTGATTTCTTTGCCAATCTCGTTCACAAAAGATTTTGTGAACCACTCAGCCAGTAACTGATCAGGGAGCTCAAGCTTGATGAGACGTCGTCGCCGTCTCCACTCATGAATATGATCTGAGATATGAGTGCCTTTAGATTGTTTAAAAGAAGTTAGAATCTTAGTCCCAGTATCATATCGGATCGGTAACTAGTAGTGTGTAAGAAAAGCCATAGCCAATGTGTTAAAGTCGGAGAAGAAACCTCGTGGTAATTCAATGTACCACTTCGCAGCGGAACCAGTAAGAGTTCTCTGAAAAAGACGGATACGAATGGAGTCATCCATCAGAGAGTTGGATGAACACCATAAGTGAAAAGTCATGACATGATTATTGGGGTCCTCTCCCGGCTTACCATCGAATTTCGGAATATCCGATGGAAGTTTGGCAGGGATGGCAGGCCATTGAGGAGAGTGACGGATGGGATCATTCAGGATCCTAGACAAATCGGGCAAATCCAAGGTAGCAAGAAATAGCAACTGTCGGTTTACTTGTGGGTACTGGTGTCTTTGGGGTGGAAGCCCCGTCAGCAAACCAGTAGGAGCGTAAGCAGACTGTCCATAAAGGGAAGCTCCTGGCTGATTCGGTGGTGGGTGGATAGGATAGTAACCCCAAGGATTATAACCTTGAGTCTGAGCGGGGACCTGGGGTTGAGTAGTCTGGGTCGAACCCCAAATAGGATTAGTTACCCCTGGGTAAGGTTGGCCAACTGTAGGGACAGGTTGCTGCCCCCCAGTATTCTGAGGAAAGTTTTGCAAAAGGTGATTCCAATACTGGGCCAATGCAGGAGGTATATTTTGTCCAAAGGGTGAAGTTGGACCCCCTGCTGTAGGTACCATTCCCCCCAGAGGTAGTGTACCAACCGGAGGTTGCATAGTAACAACATTATGTCCGAAAAAAGGGAAAGGAACAGTGTCACCCTGTCCACCAAGAGGAATCTATACATTCGGTGCAACATTCAGGATAGTCGTAGCGATCGGGACAGTGCCAGTAGGGTTAGGATTGCCAAAAAATTGAGGAGGGAGTGTCGGGATGAAACCGGGAATAGGATGCCCAAGAAACTGAGGACCACCTGGTGAACCAGCTGGAGTTTGTGGAGGTGTTGGATGAGGAACATTCAACGAAGGATTCAGCGCATGGTAACCAGGGGGTAGGTTCGGGTTAACCTCAAGAGGTCGCTGAGTATTAATAGGGGCAAGAGTAGTTTCCGGAATCTCAGTTTGGACACTCATAGTATTGGCGAGATGGGCCATATTGGGAGGAAGAACAAAATGATATGTGGTAGTCTCTGGTGCAGTCTCTGGTTCAGGAGACGCAAGAGGGTTGACGAGTTCGTAAACAGGGGATTCAGTACCAAACAAGACTCGTCGGAAATTACCTGACCCTAAAGGATCTTGACCTACTACACCATGAGAAGGCCCAGCAATTGATTCAGATGATATAGCAAGAGTTTCTCCAGAAAGATGAAATCGCCCTGAAGGTTGTTCACCACGATGAATGCGGTAGTCCTCTATAGTATTGCTAATTCGAAATTCAGCAAGAGGATCAGTAGATGCTACTTGTGGAGGTGGTGTAAAAACTTCTGGGATGTCACTTATGTCCACGTGTGGTAGAGTAACAAGGGGAATTTCACCCGGACGAGGAGAGTCCTCAGGTGTACCCTCAGGTGTAGTTGTGTGCAACGGTTGTGAAGCTTCCGGATATTCCGGGGACAGACCTTGCATCCTACGTGAACGTCGTGGGGGAGCAATTGTAAACAAGTAATAAATTCCCCAACGAAAATCCTATGGTCAACTTCGAGAAATAATCAACACACACTAGTAAACAAAAACTAAGAAGCAATCACCAAGCAAACAATACCTTCTAATTTTGGAGCCACTAGTTGGTGATGAAATCCAACGTCGCAACAACGAGACGAGAAGGGGCAGGGCTAAGGTGGAAAAGTTACGTTGATGACCTACTTAACAGACTTACGCCCTAGTGCAAGCTCCCACACATAATCGTGGGTATACCCTCCAAGGAGCCCGAGTGAGTTTGATCAATGTCGATTCCAGGTACTGTGAAGACTTTCCCCTCCACAGTCACCTTGGGTAAGAACCTAGAGAGAAAGGCCACTAAGGTCACCACTAACAACAGTACAGCCTGGGGGAATAGTCGTCAGTCCGATCCACACGCAAGGGCAGGGTATCAAGCCCGAAACCAACTCAAAGGCTTCCACTCATAATTGTGGGTATACCTCAGAGTGATCCCCGTAATATGTGCAATCTCTACACCGATGTCAACAAAGCGGGGTTAGTAACTCTGCCAACACCAATGCGACCTAGTGCTTAACCCTTGTGTTAGAAGGGCGTCCCAGGACAATATGCTGCCAATGGATTTTACACTCCCTAACTCAAGATACTATTGTTTTTTTTTGAGCTATTGGAGAGTGTATCTCTCTTCCTACTCCAAAGCACTAGCCTAGCTAATATGTTGGTGTAAAGAGCCCTAGAAAAAGTTACTAGATTGATTTTAAGATTACGCAATATTCTTAGAGGCTGTTAATTACTCAAAGGCAATGGAAGTGAAACTCATGATATGTGACTCTGACCCAAGTAATGCAAGGACAATGATGAAATATAATATTTTTCATTCCATGAATCCTAGTTATGGGAGAGAGAGAAAATTTTCCGAATCAATCTCAATACTACCATGCAAATGCAATGCTCAATTTCTTTTCATATGTCAATGCAAGTAATCATGTATCAAATAACAATCTCTAAACGTCTTTTTCAATACTTCAATAAGCTCTAAAACTTGAATTTCAATGTTTTCAAGATGATAAAAACAAAAACTTGAAAGAAAACATATTGTTCACTTTCCAAGAAGAACTCCAATTAATGAGAAAGGAAAATCAAATCATGAAGAATCAACAATAACAACCCAGCCACTTCTTTCAATGAAAGTAAAAACAAAACCAAACCAATGAGTCTTCCCAAAGAAAATGAAAAGTGTTCTTTCAAACTACCAAGCCAAAGAGAAAACCAAAAGCACTTAACCTTCTACCAATCACTGGTTCTCAGCCACACAGACACATCCAACTCCAGAAATCAGAGAGAAAGAAAATGCCAAACAGAGCCAAGAAAAGAAAGCCAAGCTACCAAAAGCAAAGAAGACCTAGAAACCCTAAATCTCTTCTAGCAAGCAAACTAAGCAAAAGATAAGTAAGCCAATGACCCAATAAGCCAAAAAGGCACAAATCAACTGTTCTGAGCAATTGACAGAGACAAAACTTGATTTCAAAATTTTTTCAAAATCTGCCTGCAGGCAAGCCTTGGACATAGTGCGAGAATGTAATATTCTCGCATGCCACTTCAATGCAGCATGCGAACAATTCGCACTGGAATACATATGCAGAGTGCGAACATCTAGGGTTCTCGCAGGCTGTCAATAGGTACAGCGCAGGAATCCCTGAAACTAATGAAAATTTTGAAAAAGCAAGTAAAATTCAAACTGACTTATAGACCTAGAAGGTCCCTCAGGGTATCCCGAGGACTCAGACACTAACAAAACAGGAGAATAATCGAAATAGAGAAAATGGCCACAAAAAATTCAAAAACCCAAAAGACAAATGGATAAGCTCCCCAGTGGAGTCGCCAATTTTGTTTATGGATTAATCCGTAAGTGCGGACACGAACCGATCTCCCTAGATCCACCTGGATCTAGAACAAAATAGGACAGAATACTACTCTTTCCCTAGATCTAGATTATTGAGTGAACTAAGAGATAAAGGAATATGGACATACCTTATGAACGCTTTCCTAAGTCTCTGTTGTTCCAAGCTTTGCTCCGATGCTCTTGTTCCGTTCAGACACGACAGAACAAACCAATCAAAGTAAAGGTAGATTAATATATTCAATAGCTAGTCTATACATGTGATCAAGGAATCATGTAAGAAAGTGACATCATCTTTATGGGAAAGGGACATATTACTGTATTAATTAATTGAAAGAGAAACTTACAACCTAAGCCTTGATGTCATAGGTCTCCTTTCGATGGCTCCTAGTTCTGACACACACACTTGCTCATGCATGAAGAAAATCAACCACTTGTGATGACCTTGTTGTAGTCTCTTGCTACTGTAGCATCAGTTCTCCATATAGGCTTCTAACAATTCTCCAATCAATCTCTCACTAGCTTGCTTATGCTTAACCTTTTCCATGAGCAATCTCCTCAATATATAGGAGAAGATAGTTTAGTTACTTGGATAGGGAATGATCCCAAGATATCTGGAATTCCAGTAATTGGACAACCATTCGAAAGACAACTCACCCTTCTAGAAGGTTCGAGATCTTTATCTTTTTCCCCTTTAAGATCATGTTCGCACCCTAACCATGAGTACAGTGCGAGAAGTTCGCACCTCAGCTTAAATCAGCCTGCGAGAAACAGGAATTCTCGCAGGTGACTATATAAGCAGCCTGCGAACATGTTTCAAAATGTGAATTCTGGAAGAAGACAACTATAACTTTTCTCAGGAAAATATTCTTGGTAAAGATCTTGATTTTCAATCATCATGACCTCATCATGACATCATCACAATGACCAAAATTGAGGATAACAAATAAAGGGACACATTGTTTTAAATTTCACACCAGTTTGAAGATTATATAAACAAGAAAAAGTGGTGAGAAGAAAGTGTCTCTGCACTTCAAAATAGAAGATCAAAAGCAGAAGGAGATTCCAAGAAGATATCAGAGGAAATAAAATGTGAATTATAGAGAAGATGAAATGCAGTGATGAGTATCTTATGATATACCTTTGATCATAAGATTGAACTGATTCTATAATGGATCACTACTACTAGAGTTGAATAAACTTTAGTTGGATAGATTGGGTTCTATCAGCAAGTTGGGACTTGCAGCAAGTTGGGTCTTGCACCAAGCTGGGTCTTGGTAGAGAGTTGGTGCTCATTACTTTAGTTGGTGATAAAAGAAAATCCTCTCTCACATATATTCATCCTACTATGTTCATATTTATTATACAGAGGCTTATACAAACATCTGGTGTCTTTGTGTTCATTGTAATTATAATGTGATTGTTCTTAATCTGTTCAAATATGTTTTAAGTGGTAACTTGTGAAAAGAAATAGTTAA
>ML793594.1:387805-401612 GCA_009831015.1 Picea engelmannii
CCTTCACCCAACACTGGCCATAGTGCATTACTAATGCTCCGACACAATTGATAAAGGATCAATACTCCCTACACATGGGCAGGGGAGCATTGATACTCTAACAAGGTTCAAAACTTAGGGAATGTGGCTAGGCTTTGACATTTTCTCAATGTTATCTCATTCACCATGTCTTAGGGAACACAACCAACATTTAGTCATGGTGTCAACATTTACGACACTTAGTAGAATACAATACATAAGTGCACCACTTAGTAGCATGGAAATTTGGTGTGTAACAGATTACATCTAAAGTGTGAGGTTAGAAGAGAAATTGATGACCGAAACATTTTACAAAATGATGTGTAACAAGGGGTGCTTGGAATAGGAGAGTCGCATGGAAGTTGCAAACAAACATCAAACAACATAGATATGAATCATATTTAGGTAGGCATACCCATGCTCAGTACAAAATGGACTTTAAAGCATGGTCACCAACCAATACACTGGAGATCCATAACATTGTTGACTAATGATATGGCCACCAAAAATACAACGTGGATCTATATAGTCATAATTGAATCAAGTCGTAGCCACGAAAAAGTACACAGTGGATCTATGATATGATAAAAACATAACCATAGACCAATACAAAGTGGATCTATGTGGTAGTGTATATTAGTAAGATTGTTCTTCATCGCAGCCTCGGCTAGGAACATAGCACTGGTAGGCACCTAAACGATTCTCAGTGTCTTCCTCCCAATCCCGAACTAGTATGATTCTAACCATGTGAATTGATGTCATGATGTCAAACATGGTAGAAACCACTTGATTATCGGTCATTAATGTATACCATTAACAAGTGTGAGGGGAATCACCATTAATGATAATGACTCCCAAGTAGTACATTCCAACTAATGTGAATCAATGAGTTGAAGTTGAACACTCAATGGAATCAGTCAATCAGAGGTCAATGATGTAAACCCATTGTCAAAAGTGAGGAAACCTACCATAAGGAAGGCGAGTTCCAAGGTATTGATTAGTTCTTAAGTCTAATTCCTGGATAATGTGTTGAAGTAGACAGGAAAAGACTCATTGAAGGAGCTCCATGATGTATCTCCCATCGTCAACACAAAACAGACACGGGATAGTGATTTTAAGATCATAGATCAGACAAAGATAGACTGATATGGGTATGAAAATGGATACTGTAGAATGGTTGATTGGTTGAGACTTTCCTTGAACATTGTGAGGCACGACAAATGACTTGGCAGCATTGACTCGATGAGTACCAAGAACATAATGTGACGATAATCAAAGCACTCTTCGACTGGAATGAAAAATTATAACAACACATAGAATTGGTATGACTCAGAGACAAGCAGATTATCCAACTATAAGACAACACACAAATATGTTCCATGTTCAAGGGTGAAAACAAACAACTGCCATAATGTTTTCAAAAACCTTGATCCACTTCTTTCAATTTCCCCCCCACCATGATTGGCGAGTACCTATTTCTTTTTAAACGAGCTCAAGGAGGATAAAATATGTTTGGTATAACTCATCTTCGATAAGTCCCTCATCATATGTTTAATGAACTTGAATAAGGAGGGGTTAAGTCCCATATGGGTCCTTTAATGTTTAATTTCAAGAGTCTAAAGACGGTAAAATCATTCATCTTTTCATGTTTAGAGAGTCTGAAAAGGAAAAAAGAAGACTCCAAGGGATGACTTTTTCGTAAATTTAGTCTCTCAAGTCCGAAAAAGTGTAAAATAATACCTAGGATAACTCTTCTAGTCAATATTGACTAGCGTATTATTTTTTCGTAATTAGTCTCACGAGGCCAAAAAAGAAATAAACTACCACTCGAAAGATTCCCTTTCAAACCTTCTATTGAGTGTGAAAGGAAAAAATCTCACTCGACAATATTTTCATGTTTAGAGAGTCTGAAAAGAGCTTAAAGGAGATGTTGGAGCCGCCTTTGTTTTTTAGCCCGTTTTGAATTTCATTTCTTAATGCTCGAAATCGAAAGTTGGTTTTCATATTTTCCTTTATTTGTTCCAAAATCTCAGAAGTCTCATCACACGAGCGACAACGGTTATCATACTCTCAAGGCGAGTTATACTTTTCGTTCAAATGATTTTCCCCTTTCTTACCTCAAGATTTCGTATGTCAGGTGTTATAGATCACATAATTCACAAGTCCCGAAGAGCAAAATGGAAAAATAACTTTAAAGTTTTACCCAGGTCAGTAGCGAGAGTAAAGATTTTCTAAACTATAGCTAAGCATCATCAGGATTTCGTGTCTCAGAGTTTGCTAAGTCCAAAATTCTTACCATCGTAACCCCGATAGCCGAAATCGCGAGATTCTTGTTTTAATAACCCGGGTTAATGTTAAAGGTAAAAAATCTAGTTGCGGTTAAGCTCTATCGGGAATTCGCAACTAGGCGTATTTTCCTTCAAAAGCTACACCATCAAAGCCCCGAGTCGCGAAGTTGCGATAAAGATAGAAACATAATTAATTAAACTCTTAATCTAGTTTTATCCCCCAATTTAATCAAATCCTATCATCGCGATCTCGCGATTTCGCAACTCGGCATGCGAAACTCCCGGAAGCTATACCTTCGAAGCTCCGAGTCGCGAAGTTGCGATATAAATAACCACGTAATTAATTAAACACCTAAATCATGGTTACATTTTTTATTAACCAAAGCTAATCATCGCAATCTCGGGTCTTAGAGGTTCAAAGGGTTAAAGCGAAAGCTCCCGATAGGGTGAGTGTCGAAAGATTAATTAACATTTAAAAAGGTCTGATTAATTAAGCAGAGCCAACATTTCCTGTGTTTTAATACGAAAATTAATGTGCACAGTCTCCAAGGAAATTTTAAACTTTCCTTGCACCAACTGGCATTACAAACTGTCAAAATCTAGGACATTAATTGGAAATGGGGCAAATCGACAGGTAAAGATTTGGTTTTTATTGTTAAATTTATATTTAAGATCGATTTGACCGTTTTGTTCCTAAGGATGGCCTAGCTTTAAATGGTCGAAGGCTTGGATCTTTTATTTGTTGTTGTCACAAATTTCATTCCTGTTCTACGCAGAGCAAACCTTTCTAGAGCGAGCTAATTTCTTTATGTATACATATTGTTATCGCAGGAGAGCTAAAGTAGAATCCCCCATCATGGCTCTGTGAAAAATGTCTAAAGACACTATTAAGGTTTCGGGACAAGGTTCAGACAACGTTTTTGATACTTCACCTTGAAGTGTCGACTCTGTCAGGACCTGGTCCTATATTTCTGAAGTTCTACAGTCCGACTTGGTAGATGTTTCGGATGATTCCAGTGGAAATGAAAAAGACGACCTGATCACAAAGTATAAGATCGTTGTTCAGGCTGGAATGCATAAAGTAGCGGCTAGGCCATGTCTACTCCCTTACTACGATATGGTCCGGTGGGCATTAGACCATGTGGATATACCAACCAGAACCATCGTCAATGAGCAGAGGGTGACAATCGGAACTTTCAGACCCAAACAATTGCAGGCTATGTACAAGTTTCCAACCGTGTCAGACCTTACATACAATGTCGAATTCTTGGAGAATTTCAAACAGAAGGAATGTGTGCAATATGACAAGACTATGTCCATTTTAATCAAAGATTGGGTCTCACACCCTGCGAAGTTCAGGGTGGACAGTAATGGCATATATTCAATAGCTTCTCTGGAACCACAGTTCAAATATATCGCCATGATGACCTGCAGATTATATGGGAGAGAGGACACCAAACATTTTTTCCTTCAGTGGGTGCCTCTAATTCACCAGGTTGTCGAAGGCTATTCCTTCAACTGGGATAAACTACTGTCCGATAGTTTGACCAGTCGAGTTACAGAGTATCGAGCGTAGAGGGAGAGAAGAAATATTGCTTCATTCTTTATGTCCGCGTATATCATGGATGCAGTGTGTTTTCTAACACCTTTTTCCTTAATGAGTTGGAGTTGGACTCCATCAGAAGTTGAGCCCATCCACATCTACCATTCAAAACTGTGGGAAGACAAAGCCTCAGATTTTGTGTATGAAATTTTTAACTGGGTGATGGTACCGCTGCATGTCACTATTTTCGGCCACTCGCCACCCAGGATCTCAAATAGTACCATGGTAAATCTGAGTAGTATAGCCGACTGGTACGTGGAAGCATAATTTTCATATCTCAGGGTTTTCGGTGCTTCTGTTCCTCCAAATGCCTTACCATTATTCATACCCAATAGGCTAGCTTGCTGAGAGATTGCTAGACAAACCGTAATCGGTGGAATAAGCAAGGAGCTTAAGGGATATTCAAATAAGGTACGACCACCTTTTCCTATTCATTTAAATTCATATTCTTTGTTAGATTTCGGGCATGCTAAAGCTGAGGCAGCAGCCCTGGAGGACCTGAAATTGGTGCATGTCGAATTCAAAAAGCACGATCCACAGAGGATCGTAAGTAATCACTTAGCCAATTGCGGGCTTAAAAGGTTCTAACATGAAAATTCACCCTCAGATGACATTTTTCGAGGCACGATATCTTATGCCGAAGTTTTGGCTCGAATACAAGCCCTGGCACACGAAGAGAGGGCCGATGTTTTAAAATTCCAACAACATAGACAGAGTTGTCTTCCCCCAGTATTGTGGGGTGAGAATCCAATTACAGTAGAGGTGCAACAAAAAGAAGCCGAAGGCTCCAAAAATACAGCACCCAACCAAGAAAAACACCAAGACGGGGAAGAGCAAACTAGGAGTCCGAAACAAGAAATAAAGACTCTTGATCTGCCAAAAAATCAGACTCCAGTTACTACTCCAGGATAGCCAGCTAAGAAAATCAGAGATCCCATCGCCTCCATTACTCCCTTACAGTCAACTCAGGGAAACATAGACACCGGGTGGATTTTCAATGAAGAATTGAAACCTATAAGGATGGAAGAACTCCCTCCAAATGAGTTCTTTTTCGATAAGAAGAGAAAGGCTGTGGTAAAAAGATAATTCTATCAAGAAGAGGGATCAACAGCCAAGAAGTTCAAGGTGTTGACCGATGGGAAAGACAAGAAGAAAGAAGAGTTTGTGACAAAAATAGTCGGGACATTAGGGGTGTATGCTACAACAAACCAATTTTTAGTCGGGGTTTTGAAAAATCAGCTGAAGCGAAAAAATCGCCTCATCAAAACCTTAGAAGTTAAACTAGCCACAACGAAGGAGGCTACCAAGGACTAGGCAAGTGCAGGAATAGAACAAGCAAGATTGGTCGATAAAAAGGAGATAGAGCTGCTCAAAACTAAGCTCGAACAAGCAGAGATGGTAGCTCAGACCAGTCAGATTTAGGTGGGCCAGAAAAAAGACTTGATTGAGTAGCTACAGGTTAGATTAGAGTTCTCTGAAAGCCAAGTCATAAATATTAGGATATTCCAGTCCCAGGCTATAGAGATTCGGAGCAGAATTTTTGCAGCCCAGTGAAATTTACTTGCCAAGGTGGAGACAATTCGGGACAACTGTCTGCTTATTGATCAAATATTAGAAAACCTATCTGTCAAAGAGAGAGAAGATGGAGCAACTCAGATTGCATTTCAAGAGGCTGTAATAGCTACAACAAACATGGAGTCGGGAAAAAGTTCCAAGTTCTCCATTTTGGAACAGACCCAAGGTAATATTTTGTTAAAAGAATGGGAGCGAAGCATATCGAAAGGAAAATTGCAAGCAAAGAATGTAAGGAAAACCTGTGAAGAGACTTTCAGTTCTATATATGGAAATCTGTTAGGCATTGATAGCGAGAGTAATGCTAAGACACTGAGCCAAATGAATATGGTGAAACTCTCACTTGATATAAATGAGGAAGAAGAAAGAGATTCGGTCGAAGTCTCACAAGTAACTCTGGCTGACATAGTGCAAATAGATAAATGGATTATTAAACCAAGTGTGCGATTGTGTGCTATCAACATCCTAGACCGACAGATGGAAGAAAGGTTGTCAAAATTAGCCAAAGACTATTACATTTGTGAGGCCAATTGTCAAGCAGAACCTTCAAGGTTGATATCTCGGTTGGTAGAAAAATGTGTCACTTGTACCGAGCATGTGAGGGGGCAGGCTTCTGGTACCAAATAAAGATAGAGGGTAAAGAAATGAAACGATTGATCTCCTTCTTGTTGTAACTGAAGATCTTGGAATGATTGAGATTCCATCATATGTAAATTTGTATAAATATACAATAGAAGGAAGGAACAAGGGCTGGACCTTTTTGGGTCGATTGTAATAGAGGTTTTCTATCTTGAGAGTTAATATAAAACAAATCCGAAGATTCTCAATTCCATCATGATTGTGTTATGAGTTTGTTTCCTTGTATCTCATATTTCATTTCATTTCATATATTTATCTGGTGAATGTTTCGCTATAACTTAGTAGAACCTCTACTATAGTGAATTAGTTTTAGTTTTCTATATTGTTTACTATTTTTTCTCTGTATCGGCTATCAGCAGGTATAAGACTAGTGAACACTTTAGATTTCTATATATATTTTATGCTTCATCAGGTTATTTCCTCATCTTTTTTCTTCTTCTGTTTATAAGTGAGATTTTCCCTTGATAGGAGCCTTACATGATAGAAAGCTTAATGTTTTCTCCCACCTCATACATCTTTATTAAAATATAACTCAGTTACGGGAAAGGGCCTTTGGTTTGCACCCTATTTTCACTACTGGAACTATAAACTCTCCTTTATACGACTGAAATCGAGACAACACCTAAAAGGTTTTGAGATTTTCTTATCATTTTGTTCCTCTATGACTGTCCCCGTGACAAGATAGCCTAATATTGAACCCAGACTATCAGATCGAACACATATTGCCTTGAACCTTTTTGATACTATTATTAAAACAACCACTATATGGGTTGAACTCGAACATTCATGGGTAGCGATTGAAAGGGATATAAACATCCAGGAACAGTTGGAAGATAGACAACGCCAACTCAGAAATCAGCCCTAGCTTCCCTTACTGAAGGTTGACGTTTCTTCCTTCTCTACCCCTTACTCACTTTCGGATGCCTAGACACTGTACTTCTACGCCTTAAGTACAGACTCTGGAACAACATATTTTTGGCGCCGTTGCCGGGGACTGAAGTTACGAAATATTTTTCCCTAGGAAAACGACATTTTTTCGTTGAAAGTGCCACCCTTTGATAGTGAACAAAGAGTGCACACCTTTTAAAGGCTTTCCAATCTTTCACTTGGTGACTCCATGATTAATAAGCTGGCATCCGGATGAAGGAATACCAAGCAAAACCCGGATGGTAAACAAACCACACCCTTCACTGATCTTGAGAAGATTTTAAAGGTGAGAGGCTCTCTTTAGCCGACCCCTGCAATCTATCAGCCTAAATACGCACAACTGAAGACCAAGAGTTCTTTTGAACCTTCAACTTCACGCAGCCCTCTTTTTGACACTAAATATCTAACGTCAAACTGCTCCGAAGTTAGAAGTGAAACCCGTCCGATAACCTCTGTAGTACACAAAGGAAAAAGTCCTATAGAAAATCCATCTGCTGTCGATATATCGTCAACCCTTCAGTTAAATTTCACGACCTCACCCAATCCCAAAGAATATTTCACACATCTAGTTTCCACACCCGTTGGTTCCCCTGACTACATCTCTTGCAAGTTCGAGGAGCCAAGCCCTCAAACCCCTTACTAGTCATCCTCATATTTTTCGCCTCGTGAAGAAAGTAAAGATTCACTTTTAATCTTCCAAAACCCCCTTTACAACTTTCCACTAATAACGATGGCAGCCGCCGGAGGAGGAGGTGGAGGGGTTGTCGAAGGAGGAGGTGGAGGTTCTCCTAGGGGAGGAGATGGAGGCTAAGGGCCTGACCCCCCTCACAGAGTGTTTGCTAAAGTGGCAGCAAGATACGCTCCTTTGGTATTGCCCATTCCTTTGCACGATCTTCCCGAAAACTATATAAATTTTTTTCCAAAATTCACCGGGGAAGGAGATTTGACCGCAGTTGAACACATAAATTTCTTTGATCAATTCGCAGACATCCTAGGTCTCGAACATGAAGATGTGTATTTGAGGCTTCTCGTCCAAACCTTCAAAGGTCAGGTCCGAACTTGGTTTCAGAGCCTACCTGCAAGATCTATCTTGTCCTATGATGCCTTGGAAGATGCTTTCCTTAGACAATGGGGTGAAATAAAGGACCACCTATATTATTTAACCGAGTTTGGGTCTTTAAGAAAAAATAATTCAGAAACAGTTATGGAGTTTATTCAAAGATTCAATAAGCTGTATAACAAAATCCCATCCGAGGTTAAACCGTCCCAACCCGCAACCAAAGTAACTTTCACGGGGTCTTTCGAACCATATTTTGCACTTCTTTTACGAGAAAAAAGGGGAGCTACTCTAAACCAAATGCAAGATGACACTGTAGAAAATGAGTCAAATATGATGGCTTCTGGTAAGTTAAAAGCTAAAGTAGAAACGGGAAACTGAGAAACTAGACGCTTTAGAGAACAAGCAAGGTCGTTAGGGTCTAATAGATACACAGATGACAAAGTAGATGATATGGCCAGGGTAATTAAGGAACTGTCTAATAAGATATCCAGAATGGAGCTAGAACATGCCAAATCCGATTCTTTCACCAAAAAGGATTTCAAGAGGAATCCCAACCCCCCAAACCAGCAAAGACAGATAAAAAATGAAGATCAAAAAATACAAACTCCCCTAAAGAACACAAATTTTATAGGAGCAAATGATCTCCAAGATTTCATAGATTTAGATGATGATGTCACGAACTTGGGTGATGACTGCACACAACCTTATCTGACTAGAGAGGATTATGAAAAATCCCTAAACACTCAACAATCGTCTATTAAGGGTGAAGAAAGAGATCATACTGACCTTTGTAGCTATCAAGAAGAAACCGATATGATAATGGCTGAGGTCCAACCTAAGTATAACTTGAGATCTAAAAGTAAGCCCATTTCAACTACTCAACCTAAGAAAATTCTCCCAAGAGGTCAAACTTATGAGCCTACTCCGGAAGAAACCCTGTTACCTAACAACAAAACGGAAGTAGTAAACACACAAGAACCTGAAGTGGGAAAGGTTAGCTAATACAATTACACCTTCAACCAAGATCATGAGTAATAAAGCGGTCCAGACAAATAAGTCGGAAAGGAAGGATTCAAAAGTCCCAACTAGAGAGACAGACAAGGTGAGCAGAGTTTTCAGTTTTGAAAATGAGATAAATAAAATTAAGATACCAATTCCTCTAGTAGAGTTAGCGAAAAACCCAGTTTATCGAAAGCAGATTACCAAAGTGATAGGTGTCTCAGAGCTAGAAATCCAATCTGACATTTTGAACCTGGAAGATGATAAACCCAACATCACTTTTGGTCCACATTTTGAAGGGGCCAAAGACACTGTTGCTTCCTTTTATATCACCTTAAATGTATACGATCAACTGCTACATAATTGCATGCTAGACTCCGGAGCCTCGCATAACGTGATGCCTAAAATTATTATGGACAAATTAGGTCTCCAGATCACCAGACCTTACGGAGATCTTTACTCATTCGATTTGAGAAAAGTTAAGTGTATGGGAATGATAAAGGATTTAGTAGTCACCCTGGCACAGGTCCCAGTTAAGAGCATCTTGATGGATAAGGTCATTGTTGATATTCCCCCCAACTATGACTTACTGTTGTCTAGGTCATGGGGAGCCAAGCTGGGGGGTTCTCTTCAACTGGATATGACGTACGCCATGATTCCTATGTTTGGTAGGAAATTTACTCGTACAGGGAGACTAGGTTAGCATATACAGTTAGGGACCCTCAAAATCCGAACAATTTCCCTATTTTCATTGCAGATCAAGATTTAGGAAATTGTATCTTATCTTTTGACGATGTTTTATTTGGTTGCATAGAGGAAAATGATATAGAGTAGGAAGAGTCAGGTTACATGACCGAGGATATGTGTAGCACCGGTATCTGGAAAATGTTTTTTGATGGTGCCTCGTCTTGCTAAGGGGCTGGTGCAGGAGTGTTTTTTGTGGCACCTGAAGAAAGGTTCGTTGTCCCTTTTTCCTATAGACTACAATGGGATATAGATTATACTAACAATGTATGTGAATACGAAGCCTTGGTCTTAGGATTAGAGGCTGCCAGGAAGCTGAAAATAAAAAACCTAGAGGTATACGGAGACGCAGAGTTGATAGTCAAACAAATAAATCGGCAATACAAAGTGATCTGAAAATGGAAGGCTGACCTATTATGCTATGCAAGCACCCTCTACTTCATTAAAAATAAACTTTACAGGACCTTGCTTCATGTGTTAAAATATGCAAAATAAACTTATGTGTTAAGTTCATGTATCTTCTTGTAAATGCTTATGTGTGATGAAATGTTCTTTAAATGGTTAAATAAGTGCTTTAAGTAAAAACACAGCAACATAACTTGCATCAAATAAACCATCAAACTTAGAACAATCACAACATGATAAAGGAGTTCACCCCCCTTCGGGCTACATCTCCGTGAGCCTCCATCAATGGACTTGGCTCTCTAGGATTAATTAGTCAAAAGTTCTTTTACAAGCTGCTGTTCAACTCCAAAGGAAAAACATATTGTACCATTGAAATCAAAACACATAAAAACCCCAAAAATGACTAATAGAACTCTAAAAACGGATCATGGCTCATCTGGGCATGACCTCTTCTACATGTGGCCATAAGCTTCCCTGAGCTTCTCTTTGGAAAAAACACCTATAAAAGTCCTCAAAAACCTCTGAAACCTATCCCAATGTGTTCATAGCATATCAATTAGCCAAAAATGATTATTCAATCACAGAAAACAAACATAGGCTCACCAAACCATGTCCTCGATCAATGAGGGCTTCAAGCTCCCTGGAGCTTGCTAAAACTTCAATGGTGAAAAACTTGCAGAATAAGTCTTCAAATGGCCTTGATAATAGTGCCAATGGATTCATCACATCCAAAAACCCCTAGCTGGGCTTTTACGGCACCTCAATCGGCCAAAAGATGAAGAAGTTAGGCCTCCTCCATTTTCCTCCTTCAAGCTTTCTGAAACTGGTTCGCCAAAATGCACCTCTGTGTGCATGAACCAAGAACACGCTCCAAAAATGCGTTAAAACCCAACACCGGTCACAACCGTGCCAACGGTGCAAACTGTAGAACGGTTAGGGCGCCTCCAGCCCCTAACCGCCTAGCACCTGAGCACATGGCGCATGTGACCTGGGTTCTGGCAAATAGGTGGTTAGTTGGTTACACAACCGTGTAACCCCCTCCGCACCCCCAAATCATGGGCATATGCAAATATTAAAAACCATGGGCCACGTTCCAATCCCCGCGCATATATAATGGAGTGGCATATGTGTTAAACCACACCCGCGCACATATTTTTATAACACGGTTACATGTGTACAATGGAACCATGGGTCGGGGCTAACCCCCGACCTGCCCCCTTTCCATTTAATACAATAAAAAAACATAAAGACAATGCAATCCATATTTATTACAAGGAATAAGCGGCGAAAAGTTGGTTATTGGAATTTGCAAAGGCACTATGTAGAGGAGATCCGGGGGTCGAACCTCGCGGCCTCCAACATTTTATATATAGAACTCCTTAGCCAATCAGTGAGTGACACGTGGTGCCCTTAGATTGGGCCACGTGTCCTCCTATTATTGGCCACCCAAGGACACGTGTCAACATCCAACTCACCAACAATCGACCAATCAGCATCTGCCACATCACCACGTACAGTTTGTACGGCCCTGCCACATCAGACCGTATGGACTGTACAGACAGGTATAGTCAGCATCAAAATTTTTTGCCTGTTTGGCTTGACGAATAGATCGCGATATATTCTCCATACGGACTCCGTTTGAGAAAGTAAATATACCGCTGGAATTAGGAAGACGAGACAGACGCAATGGCACCATTTTTGTCGCATTCCGAATGCTTTGAAATTTGAGCAAAATTTTGACCCTTGGTCCAGATTTTGATCACACCTTCCCACTGAAAGGATTTTGGACCCAGAAAAGCTTATGATTATCTATCTGCTTTCAAGTTATATCAAAATATTTTCGACAATCACCTTAATACTTTGACATGTCGTGCATTGCAACTGCCTATGTCCTTCAACCACTGCTCTCTGGCTGCTGCTGACCCACTACTCTCTCTGTGCTTGGAAGACTGCCAACCTTCCCACTAAGAATCAAGTCCCTCTTTTGAACTTTTTGACGTCAACATAATTAGTTCTCCAATGGCTGCAGAAGCTTCCTGCGACATCTTGTCACAAGCCAAGAAAACCATCAATCTTGAAAACAAATTATACACGACTAAAAAATGATGTCAATAAAATATTTTGTTCTTCAAACAAACTGTCGCATCTCTTACTTTATCAAAGCACATGGAGTTTTCTTGCATCATGGTGTACTCAAAATCAACTTTCAAGTCAATAAACACCATCGACTAAACACAAGTTGAACAACACGATCGACACAACATAGTCATCAGAAAATCATCAACACCAGTGGAGACTCATTTGAAACATCTCAACCTTCCCAATCTGACAAGTCGGCATACATGATACATAATCATGTTACAATCATGAATCACTCATGATGAACCATCACCAGGTTCACTGCTTACACATACATAAAAACAAATGCATGTTCATGACTCTTCAACTCTCCTTCTAGTACAAACAGAAGTACATAAACCCAAAAACATGCGGGTACATAAGAGCTGAACTGAAAAAGATAAATAGTTGTAACAAGTGAACATCATATCCATCTTTTACATCCTCCTGGCGAATTTATGCAACAACAAAAATGCCTTCAAAAATGAAATGCATTCACATGCAACTTGCATCATGCAAGTTGTGATAAACTACTGCAACTTATCATACTTCCCATAAATGCACACATAACACTGAAAAGTGCATTTACAATCAGAAAAATGCAAGCGTTACTTGCTTAAGAAATCCAACCATTTATTACCAAGCCAACTCAACGGTGACTTTTTCTGTTGAACATCGTCCTCTTGTGAATCATCTTGACCCACATCGATGATGGAATCTACTCTTCCATTCTTGCCAAACTCTTTATCCAACTGCTTCTTGTGTTGTGGATGAGTGGTTGGATGCAACGTCCAACATTGGTCAATGAGATGACCCCGCTTCTGACAATGAGTGAAAATCTTTTGCATCCTCTTTTCACACTCTCTTTGCTTATAAAGTTTCCTGAAAGCGGTTAATATTTTCCAACATTTTGAAACATGATGGTTATATAAACCACAATATGTACATGGATTCTTTCTTCCATTTTTACATACATAATCAAAAGCAACTGAATGATAAGCGGAATTATACCTGGAGCATTCACCTTTATCGCCTCTTTGAGGAGGTGAATCTGAAGAGTTACAAGCTCTCCTTTGAAGACCATCAATAGTGTTCTTGTCCTCATCACTGTCACAATTCTTTTGCTTCACACATTCGCATTCATCTTGAATACAAGCCTTGCATGCTGAAGAGATCAAACTTTCAACAAAAGTTCTTGAACTTTCACCTTTAAAGCCTTCTTGAGGAGGTGAACTCGAAACAAAGTTTATTCTTGGAACTTTTTCCCTTGTCCCCTCGAATTTAGAATTTTCTCCATCCCGTTGTTCATATCCAAGACCACAAAACTTAGGTCTCTCTTCAACAACAATAGGCTCAACAATGCCTTGTGCATGCTTGCCTAACCCTTTACCTTCATAGCCCATTTTTAACAACAACTTGGACCCTATTCCTCTT
>ML793594.1:402061-413250 GCA_009831015.1 Picea engelmannii
ATCAGAACACATAAAAACCCCAAAAATGACTAATAGAACTCTGAAAACGGATCATGGCTCATCTGGGCATGACCTCTTCTACATGTGGCCATAAGCTTCCCTGAGCTTCTCTTTGGAAAAAACACCTGTAAAAGTCCTCAAAAACCTCTAAAACCTATCCCAATTTGTTCAAAGCATATCAATTATCCAAAAATGATTATTCAATCACAGAAAACAAACATAGGCTCACCAAACCATGTCCTCGATCAATGAGGGCTTCAAGCTCCCTAGAGCTTGTTGAAACTTCAATGGTGAAATACTTGCAGAAGAAGTCTTCAAATGGCCTTGATAATAGTGCCAATGGATTCAGCACGTCCAAAAACCCCTAGCTGGGCTGTTACGGCACCTCAATCGGCCAAAAGATGAAGAAGTTAGGCCTCCTCCATTTTCCTCCTTCAAGCTTTCTGAAACTAGTTCACCAAAACACACCTCTATGTGCATGAACCAAGAACACGCTCCCAAAACGCGTTAAAACCCAGCACCGGGCGCAACTGTGCCAACGGTGCAAACCGTAGAATGGTTAGGGTGCCTCCAGCCCCTAACCGCCTAGCACCTGAGCACATGGTGCATGTGACCTGGGTTCTGGCAAATAGGTGGTTAGTTGGTTACACAACCGTGTAATCTCCTCCGTGCCCCCAACTTGTGGGCATATGCAAATATTAAAAACCATGGGCCACGTTCCAATCCCCGCGCATATATAATGGAGTGGCATATGTGTTAAACCACACCCGTGCGCATATTTTTATAACACGGTTACATGTGTACAATGGAACCATGGGTCGGGGCTAAGCCCCGGCCCGCCCCCTTTCCATTTAATACAATAAAAAAACATAAATACAATGCAATCCGTATTTATTACAAGGAATAAGCGGCAGAAAGTTGGTTATTGGAATTTGCAAAGTCACTATGTGAAGGAGAGGTCTGGGGGTCAAACCCCACGGCCTCCAACATTTTATATATAGAACTCCTTTGCCAATCAGTGAGTGACATGTGGCACCCTTAGATTGGGCCACGTGTCCTCCTATTATTGGCCACCCAAGGACACGTGTCAACATCCAACTTGCCAACAATCGACCAATCAACATCTGTCATGTCACCACGTACGGTTTGTACGGCCCTGCCACATCAGACCGTACGGACGGTACAGACTGTATGGACAGGTATAGTCAGCATCAAAAATTTTTGCCTGTTTGGATTGACGAAAAGATCATGATATCTTCTCCATATGGACTTTGTTTAAGAAAGTAAATATACCGCCGGAATTAGGAAGACGAGACGGACGCAATGGCACCATTTTCGTCGCATTCCAAACACTTTGAAATTTGAGCAAAATTTTGACCCCTGGTCCAGATTTTGATCACCAAGCCAAGCATCTCAGATTAAGATCATAAAGAAATTGTGCCTGGGATTTGATGGAAAACTTTTTCTCGTCTGTAAATGTTCACTTCATCCCACGCACAGAAAACTTGCAGGCTGATGCATTAGCTAAAGCAGCTTCAACTTTCACTCCTCCTACAACCTTTAAATTGAAGTATCACATAGAGATGAGACACAGACCATCTATACCGGATAATATCTAGCACTAGCAAGTTTTTGAGGATGATGAACAAATTAAGAAGTTTCTTGAAGCAGTGGGTGAATTTTCTGAAACTCACGCAGACCAAGAAAATCAGAATGACCAGATATGGATCATGCAAGAAGGGGAGGACCCTCAAGCTTTCCAAGACAAAATCGCAAATCATCGCATGTTGGTCCTAAAAAATAACTAGATTCCGAAAGGACTGATCCCTCTAGAAAGACGGTTTGATCAAAATGACATACTTGTAAAATCCACCTTACAACCCCAACCAGAAGAGGTTGAGGACTGTGACATAGGAACCAAAGAAGAATCCAGGATGGTTAAAATATCTAAACTCCTTCCCCCTGAAGTAAAAGACAAATATAAGGACCTACTCAGACAATTTAAAGACGTTTTCGCCTGGTCTTACGATGAGTTAAGAACCTACGACACTGTTGTGATCAATCACAAGATACCTCTAAAGCCTAGGGTCAAACCCTTTAGACAAAAACTTAGGCAGATCAACCCCATTTTATTGCCAGTGGTCGAGAGAGAAGTGAAGAAACTTTTAGAGGTGAAAATTATAGTACCTCTGAGATATTCCGACTAGGTGGAAAACCTGGTCTCGGTCAGAAGAAAGAGTGGGGAAATTAGACTGTGCATGGATTTCAGAAATCTAAATAAATCTTCTCTTAAAGACAATTATCTGCTGCCTAAAATGGATCACGTACTAGAAAGGGTAGTTGGGGAGAACATAATGTCTATGATTGACGATTTCTCTGTATATAATCAAATTTCCATGAATGAACAAGATAAAGAAAAAACAACTTTTACTACCCCTTGGGGTACGTTCATGTATGATAAAATACCTTTCGGTTTGATGAATGCAGGATCCACGTTCCAACGCGCTATGGACATCGCTTTCATCGGAGAGAGGGATAAGTTCGTAGTCATCTATCTCGATGATTTAACGGTTTTCTCCAAATCTGACGAAGAGCATCTGGTACATCTTAAACAAACATTCGAAAAATGTTGTAGGTTTGGTCTGTCCTTAAACCCCAAGTAATCACACTTTTCCATGCAAGAGGGTAAACTTTTGGGTCATGTTGTATCTAAGGATGGAATTAATATTGATCCTAAGAGGGTTGAAGCGATAGACACTATAAACATTCCTAGAAATGTAAAAGAAATTCAATCGTTTTTAGGAAAAATAATTTTTTTACGAAGATTTATCCCAAATTTCGCTGAAATTGTAAAATTGATCACAGATATGCTAAAAAAGAATAGCGAAGTAAAGTAGACAACAGAGGCCAAAGTGTTGTTCTCTCACATTAAGAAATTCATAGCCGAGGCACCTGTATTGGCAAGCCCCGATTATCTAAAAGATTTTCTTATTTTCTCATTTGCCTCCGAACACACGATTGTTGTGGTGCTCCTCCAAAAGAACGAAGAGGGTTTTGAACAACCGATCACCTTTTTCAGCAAGAATCTCAAAGACACGGAACTTAAATATGATATAATAGAAAAACAAGCGTACGCCATGGTAAAATCCATGAAGGCATTATTCGACCGTAGGGAAAATGATAGAGATTTCCTCCCAGGTGATTTAGTATTAAGGTGGGATGCAAAGAGGGAAGAAGCAGCGAAACATGGTAAATTTGATCACCTCTGGTATGGGCCATTCAGAGTCTCGGCTCTCGAAGGAAAAAATTCTTTTCTACTGGAAAATCTAGACGGTGAAATCCTCAACGCCCCTATCAACGGGCGTTATATGAAGCATTATATGACATAAACAGTCGCCATAATATATATATATATATATATATATATATATATATATATATATATATATATATATATATATATATATATATATATATATATATATATATATTTAGATTTGTATATTCATATATAGATTTTTTTACATATGTATATATATTTCATTTCACATTGCTATTTTGATTTTCTTTTCTTTTCGTAAATTTTCGATACCTTTCAAAAAAGCCTTGATAACCTTCATATTTGCCTTTTACAAGATTCCAGCTGCAAACAAAATGAGCAGGAAAAGGAACTAGAAGGTCGTGTATCGGAAATAAATTGGCTTAAACAGGTGATAGAAAAGATTTTTGATAGTTTGGAAAGAAAATGAAACGGTAAGATAAAGGTGAGATTTCCAAAAAGACTTGTTTTGAAGGGCTATCAAAGAAAACCGAGATAACCTCATTCAGACAGCAACATCATCTGAAACTAATAAATAAAAAGAACATTTTCATGGTTAATCGTTTACGAAAGAATAAGACGAAATAAACAAGTCACTAAAATTAAAGCACCCCCGAAAAGGATTTTCAAGAGTCAGTTTTCATTTTTGACCCCTGTTTTTCAGTTTATAGATCTCCATTTGTCACCCTTTTCTGTTTTTGGGTTTACCTTTGAAAAGCCAACATCTTTCCGATTTAGCATACGTAGGGAGAAGAGATTGTGTTTTAACCTTGAAAGCTTCAAAGTAGATTGTGAAAAGTAAGCTAGTCTTCACAACTCCTCGATCCCTTGCTAAACAAAGTGACGCTTAAGTAATCCTGACTTTTCTAGGTTTTTCAACAGTTTTGGACGATTGAGGCTTGCTCAAATAGAACACCCCCAAAAAGTTATTTTTCCCTTTCTCCCTATGAATGAAGGTGTTGTGAAAGTTAAGGGAAGGTTGGTACCGAGTAATCAAAGTAAGTTGACAGACCTATAATGCCAAATATCACACAGATATCAGTCCTCATATAAATTGATTGCCCCCATCTTCATGCTCTAAAAAAGAAAATTATAAGATAGGTGGTGAAAGGAAATTCAGAAATGATTGCCCCCATCTAGTCCAAAAGATGATGAAAGGAAATTCAGAAATGATTTCCCTCGTCTCAGCATTTAAATGCATAAATATATTCCGAAGTGGTGAAAGGAAATTCAGTAAAAAGGGCCAGATACCTTCATCGGGGTACTGAACAGGCTCGCTGGCAGTGAAGCAATATTTGAGATATCTGTAAGGTTGTTATACATGAATATCACTCTACTCTGGTAACCAATTCTTTTTAAAACCTGATCTACATCCCAAGTTCAGATAGGGCTTCCTGATTAAAAAAGAAAAAACATATAATTTTCTTCTTTTGATGCAAGCCGATAGCCACAAGATCTGTTGGGTCTCCTAGAACTGTTTTGATTGTCTTAAGGCAAACCTGAATTCAGTAATGGGAAGGAGAAAGTTGTGAAAGGGACTACAACTAAGTTTAAAAAGTATCTGAGTTTTGAAAAGATTTTCAAAGGTAAAAAACGAAGTCTCTTTCCCCTTCGATATCCTGTTCTCAAGAACGTTTTCGCTGGATTAAAGCCATTGACTCCATTTACCCAATATCAACATGTGGTCTACTGTTCTTCCCATCTTATAGGAAAACGGGATCCCTAGCTGGAGCCTATGTTGGAGCCGCCTTTGTTTTTTAGCCCGTTTTGAATTTCATTTCTTAATGCTCGAAATCGAAAGTTGGTTTTCATATTTTCCTTTATTTGTTCCAAAATCTTGGAAGTCTCATCACGCGAGCGGTGACGGTTATCATACTCTCAAGGCGAGTTATACTTTTTCGTTCAAATGATTTCCCCCTTTCTTACCTCGGTATTTTTTATGTTGGGTGTTATAGATCACATAATTCATAAGTCCTGAAGAGTGAAACAACGAAATAACTTTAAAGTTTTACCCAGGTCAGTAGCGAGAGTAAATATTTTCTAAACTACGGTTAAGCATCATCGCAATTTTGTGTCTCGGTGTTTGCTAAGTCCAAAAGTCTTACCATCGTAACCTCGATAGCCGAAACCGCGAGATTCTTGTTTTAATAACCCGGGTTAATGTTAAAGGTAAAAAATCTAGTTGCGGTTAAGCTCTGTTGGGAATTCGCAACTCAGCGTATTTTCCTTCAAAAGATACACCGTTAAAGCCTCGAGTCACGAAGTTACGATAAAGATAGAAACATAATTAATTAAACTCTTAATCTGGTTTTATCCCCCAATTTAATCAAATCCTATCATTGTGATCTCGCGATTTCGCAACTCGGCATACGAACCTCCCGGAAGCTATACCTTTGAAGATCTGAGTCACAAAGTCGTGTTGACAGGCGAAAATGAACGCTCGCCAACTAGAAGAGTGGATCTGGTCTGGGGTTGTCTAAATAACCCAAGCCATTTGGGATAACCCGCCCTGACGGGTTTAGAAGCTCCATTGGCCGATCTAAGTCCTAGAAAAACAAATGAAAACTACACTAAGAAACTAATCTAAATAAAAACAATGATTAAAACAAACTAATAAACAAATCTAAACTACATATATACAATCTATTACCTAAATCATACAACTATAATTCTATAAAAGTAAATGTTTAATTATCAATAGAAACAACTTTAATTACAAATATACAATATTTACAAATTACAGATTTAAATTAAAACCTGCAAAAATCATTTGTAATCTGTCCTAAGACAGCGAAACTATTGTTTTTTATTTTTATAATTTTATGAGAAAGAAATAGAATAAAAACTATCTAAGCTAAGCAATAATAACTCTAACTATGAATCTAAACTAATATATTTCTCTAAACTACTTATATTATACTAACTAATTAACTATCAAATAATAAATAACAAACTGACCTGAAGTAACGCTTCAGGTTTGTCCTGTATGCAGTAGTTGATTCAGCTGTTCGGTGGGAGGAAACCCGCACCAGATTATCCACAAACTTCTCGTAAACAACAAGTAGTTGTGCTCTTCAAATATAAACAACAGGACAAACAAGACATAAAAATAACAACAATTTTATGATTTACAAACCATCACAATTAGATAAATCTGTATGCAACAATTTGTACAAAACAATTCAATTAATGAAAAAGATAAACCTATATTCATTAAATTGAATTAAAGAAATTGTTGTATTTTTAAATAAGAGATATCAGATATGGACAACATATAAATCAAATCACATCAACATGCAATGAATTATGATAGCTAAAGTAGTCTATAATTAATTGCAAACTGATATGCAGAAAACCTGAAACAAAAGTTTGATATATTGAAAGTGAAAGCTGTTACAAGACATCAACTTTCATCTCAGTCTGAATCATAAATCCATAGTCTGGTTCTTTCCACAGTGATGATGATGGGTATATTACAAAAAATGACAAGTATTTAAAGACCTCCCATAGGGTAAAACATCCCTGTGGGAATTATCAAAATAGTTTACAAAAATCTGAGGATAATATCCCAAATCTCTATTTCTGACTCAAGCTAACAACCTAAAACAAAACCATATCCAAAGTATCTCCTAAACTGCCATAGCATGCCCACTTGATGATTGTAATTCGTATGCACCTGAAAGAAGGCAAAAATAGACAAGTTTAGAGGATATTTTATTGATAAAATTGTGAAAAAATCTATTTTTTAAGACTAGCTATAGAATCTTGCGATTCTGTAGCTGGTCTAAATTGAACACATAATCATTTCAAAACCAATTCAAATCTTAAAGAATATATTCAAACTATTGAACAATATTTGATTGCTAATTAGAAACCAAAAGAATCATTCAAATTGACACTTGTATGCAAATTGAAACAAAGTAACACGTGGTCAACCGAATGGTAACATAAATGCATGCACTCTGTTCAATTTGCTATCACCAATTTGGGGTAAACAAAATCTCATTAGATAATTCGACAGCAATGAAATTATTTTCACGAATCAATTCCAATCGACACAAATAGTTGCTTCAGCCATCAACAAAATCATTGTCGAATCCAAACGAAGTCAACATGATCGTTTTTCAAATTAATAGAACTATATTAAACATATACAAATGATCATACTAATTGTGGCACACAACAATCAATTGTAAATCAAATCAAACAGGGATGAATCGAAACAATTTGGGGTCGATACAATCGTTATGAATCAAAACAGCTCCTCGATTTTAGTAAAAAATTCTTTTGCATAGGTCAAAAGTAATCAAAACCCAAACGAGAATATTGATTCCATATAAAATAGAGTCTTTCCTGAACTCAATAAGGTTGTTTTGAGTCTATTAGAAGCAAACGAAACTAATCGAAATCAAACCAAATCAACTATCCTAAATCAGACGAACATAATTGATTCTTAAACAAACCAAACCGAATAAAAAACCAATCAATTGCCTATACTAAGTCGGGCATGACAAAATCGCATAACCGAATCATTGCTACATTTGAGTTTAGTAAAAAGAATCTACTGTACAGGAAACAGAATCATTTCAAATGTATTAAAATGAACAGAGCAAATTTGAAGGCAAAACCCAATACATTATAGTAATTCAAGCAAACTTACAAAGCAAAAATCATATTGAAATTCATACCTAGACAATAAGAAACGGCTTCGATTATGATAATTTGGAATTGACAAAGGCTGTTGCCGATTCGACATTCCTGAAGACAATCGAACCAGTGGTTTTTTGTTTCTTGTCATTAGCTTGAAGCCTGTTTCTCTCTTTCGACAGCACTGTAACTTGATCCTCTAACGATTTTATCTTTGACTACAACAAGGGAACGTCGGTGTAATAACGCTCTAGCCACAGATTACATTGGATACATGATGGTTGCTCAGGCTTTGATATCACAGGAGAGGGTTTGTTTAAATCACAAGGGGTTTCATTATGTAGCTTGATTCCTAGGTATTTAGGATTGTCCTTTAGGCATGGGGGTAAATTAGAGACATAGTCATAGGGTCGCTCAGAGCATAGGCCATGGGAATAGGGGTACTCTTCAGCTAGAAAATGCTCGATATCAGAGTCCGAGTCCTCGCTCAGAACTATGGGCTTTTGGTCGGCATTTGGCTTAGGTTTATTCCGGGCAAGTCTCGATATCAATCGAGCATTTTTCTTACCCTTGTTGTTGACAGTAGGATTACCCTTGACTTTCTTACTCACAGGCTTCTTGACAGCCTCAGTCTTGTCTGTTATGAAGTCAGGAAGGTCGATGTCGGCAAACCGAGGGTTTGGAAGGGGGTAGAAGGACATGAAATGGCACAGGTGGCCCGACCATAGTCTCACTAACCACAGCCTTGTCGATGTGGACAGACTCTGGATTAGCAAAGCCATTTATGGATAGAAAGTCTTGCCAATTATTGCCATGAAGGTTTAAATGGTGGACGACGATGAGTCTAATCAAGCCATGATGAAACAAGCTGCTATCAGCCTTCTTGCATTTGAACCTCTTAGACATCTTGTAAATACTACGCAAGAAGTAATGCGGCATGTTCAAAGGATAGCCCATGAAATTCATCAATAACCGGAGGTGATACAGAAAAACCAAGCCATACCGACCTTCACAGGTCAAAAATTGTTTCACAATCACCAAAAGATTGTGCCACCTGGGTTTGAGGGTGGAAATAGGCATACCTTTATCACATAAGACAACCTTTCTTGATACGAATAGTAATGGCCACGACACCTCATCAACTTTGGAGTTTTTAAACCATCATTGGCCGGTAGCTGCCAGTCCTGTAGAAGAGCTTATGAATTCTTCATTGAGTTCAAGTTGTATGTCACCTACTTCAGCCCTGCACCTGTCAAAGGTGAGGGCGAATTGTTGGGCAACCGAAAGGTTTAAACCCTCGAACCTCTGTATAAACACGAGCCAACCAATATTTTCTAAATCCTTACGCGCATTATCGAATAACAACAGAGCTTGGTTACCATTTGGCTCTATGCGCACCACTGGTGCCATAGACAGGAGCACATGGTGAGCGAGGTGAACGGGCCAGGGTTTGAACACAGTATACGCAGGGGCAGAACGCTCACAGGCTTACCCAAAAACTAGCAAAGGTGAACCGGGGTAGGGGGAAAACATTAATGATAGAACCTACGAAGGTGGTGGAGCTAGTTCAGCCCATGCACAACAGTCATATCCCATAGTACAACTGCCGGCGCAAATAACTATTCAACCCACTATTGCATAGGTTAAAAACTATGCCACTCAATCAACCAATGAAATCTATGGTAAATTGACCAAACATTTGAACGAGTAAAGTTTTATCATAGCTTTAAAACCAAACAAATGAATCGAAATCAATACCAAGGGTCCGATCATATGAAATATGTGTTGTATGAAATGATTTATACCAAGGGTTTAATCACAACACCAATGTGTTTTCATGAAACCAATTGTGTCAAAGAAATCGATGAAAGAACATAGAAATCAAACCACCAATGCATCATAAACTTGATCATAAGAATATCATCACAGCCTTGTAAAACGAAGTCATATTAACAAATAAAAATGCCAAATGAATAAGGATCTTGGAGTCTTGTCAACTGTATAATCATAATTAAATTGGAAACAGAATGAACATATCGACAAGAATGCTCATAGTAATCCACTGACATTTTTAATATGACTTCGAAATCAAACTTTTCACGCTTGCAGTCGTGAAAACGAAAGCCAAGGTAAGTGTGCAAATGCATGAAATAATAGTGTCATTTTATTTGAGAATTGCGATGAAAATCAAGGTTTGCAAAACACTGGTGTAGGCAGCTTATAAGGATAGGATAAAAATGTGAATTGGATGCCAACAATGGCGACACACTGGTAGAAGCAGTTATCTCTACCAAAAGAACAAATTCAGATTAGAATAAAAAGAATAATTCAAACTCAAAAATAACCAGGAGATTGTCTAAACATCATTATGATCAAACATTCCAGCAACATTTAAAGGATGAAAACTGATAATAGTCTTAAGATTAGCAAGCCAGGATATTAAAGATAAAATCTCCAATACTGTTGACAGAGCCACTGCTTCCAACAAGTGTCCATAGCCTCGACAGGGTTGCCATTTAACCCACTCTGATATCCGTATCCTGCCAAGAAGCTCCAGATCAGAATAAAGGACATTTTAAGGTCATGAGGTTTCATATTTATGAATTTTCATATACCCGACATTGCTTCGCTGCTAGCGGGCCTGTTCAGTACCTCGGCGAAGTTGTCTTGGCGTCATGCATGCATTTACCCACTGCCAGCAGACCTGTTCAGCAACCTGACGGGTTTACAAGCACTTCCCATAGCTCTTTTAATGATTTATTTTGTTTTTCAAAGATATATAGTCGAGCGGGGTGACGCTGAAAATTATGTTATTTTTGACATATTTTTTTACAGACCTTGAAAGATTTTTTTTAAAACTGTCCTTCATTAAGATTCAAAGATGGTTTGTTTACAAAACCAACCTTCTAAGGCAGGGAGACATCTTATGAGTCATTCCCTTAAGGAATAGGGACAGCGTAAGAAGATAATGGATGATCGTGACAGGCTTTACTCAGAGATCAAAATCAGTTAACTTCTTTCAAACAACAAACTTTTGCCAATTATGGATGTAAATTCCAAAAGCATATCACAATTGATGTTTAGACAAATTTTCAGCAGTCATTTCAGAGAAAGACCTTTCTGTTTTCTTTGTCTGAACAGTTCCAAAATTTAGGTATGTGTATTTCCAAAAGAAAAAACTGGTAAGCATAAGGGAGAAATCAAAACACACCAGCGAAAAAAA
>ML793594.1:414115-424234 GCA_009831015.1 Picea engelmannii
GTGATGAAAGTGAACAAGCATCAAATCCAAGTTTATCAATGTTAGGTTTGGAATTGATTTCACCAAAATTTAGCATATCGAAAGGATATGATTGTGGTGGAAAAGAGTAGTATGTTGTAGGTAAGATGTCAAGTCCACCAGAAAATAGATCAGGATATAAATAATAAAAGGAATCAGAAATAAGCAGAATGAAAAGAATCTCTTGAACTATGATACTCAACAATGGTATTCTCAAGAAAATTCTCTTCACTTTCTTTAAAACTCTCACTCTGTTTTGGTGACGAATTCCTCAACATAATATGATCATCTGGATATTCCTTTTGTGTGATAGATAATTCAAAATTTATGTGACAAACATCTAGTCTTTCCTGTGAACAAAGTGCATTTTGAGGATGAAGGTTTAAGGTTTCTTCTTCTAGTTGTATATCTTCTTCTCTAATTGGTTTCATAGGAGTACTAGAACATTCAATATGATTTTCGTTACTTATGTGTTCTTCAATGACTGATTTCAAATGTTGATTAGAGCATGAGTCAAAAGAATGAGGATATTCACCTTGAGCCAGAAATGAATCTTGTCCCATACTGTTTGAAGATTGAAAAGACAATGGTTCAAAGTAAAAACCAATTTGGTTGTCAATAAGGACTTGGTCAATAGATTCTACCTCCCTAGCTTGTTCAACATTATCAGAAGAATTTTTCTCTTCTTGCGAAGAAGATTGTTCTTGCAGTTGAGTGATAAGATTTGCAATTGGTTCTTCATTCGTTGTTGAACATGACTGAATGGAAGGGATGGAAGCATCATAGAAGAGATTTAATGCCAATGACATGTCATCGAGATTAAATTTGCAGAGGATATGATAGACTCTTGTCAAAAAGTCTTCTGAAGATGAATCGTTGTTGATTAGTGAAGTATGAAATTCTTCACATAATTGATCAAAATCATAAATTTCAAAAGCATCTAGAAACTCATCTACAAATTGAAACCAATAAAAAATGTGACATTCTAGAAAGGATTCAAACCAATGTTTGATCCGACCTCTAAAAGTAAAAGCGAATAGTCTGCATAAAACTCCTAAATCTGAGATGTCATGTTTGATGCATTTGCACCAAAACTTGTTAAGGTGGTCTTTAGCAGATGTATTGCCTCCACCATCAAAGGTGAGTTTGGACAAGCGTGAGACTATCTCGTTGGGAACATTGGGTAATGAGAAGTTGAAAGCATGTTCCAACACAGTGATTTGGGGAGCCATGGGGGGAAATCAAATACATTTAAAATAAAGGCTCCTACAAGGCTAGCTTGTCAGTCGACCCTCCTTCTAGCGCCATTTGTTGACGGGTGAAAATGAACGCTCGCCAACTGGAAGAGTGGATCCGGTCTGGGGTTGTCTAAATAACCCAAGCCATTTGGGATAACCCACCCTGACGGGTTTAGCGGCTCCGTTGGCTGATCTAAGTCCTAGAAAAACAAATGAAAACTACACTAAGAAACTAATCTAAATAAAAACAATGATTAAAACAAACTAATAAACAAATCTAAACTACATATATACAAATTATTACCTAAATCATACAACTATAATTCTATAAAAGTAAATGTTTGATTATCAATAGAATCAGCTTTAATTACAAATATACAATATTTACAAATTACATATTTAAATTAAAACCTGCAAAAATAATTTGTAATCTATCCTAAGACAGCGAAACTATTGTTTTTTATTTTTATAATTTTATGAGAAAGAAATAGAATAAAAACTATCTAATCTAAGCAATAATAACTCTAGCTATGAATCTAAACAAATATATTTCTCTAAACTACTTATATTATACTAACTAATTAACTATCAAATAATAAATAACAAACTGACCTGAAGTAATGCTTCAGGTTTGTCCTGTATGCAGTAGTTGATTCAGCTATTCGGTGGGAGGAAACCTACACCAGATTATCCACAAAATTCTTGTAAACAAGAAGCAGTTGTGCTCTTCAAATATAAATGACAGGACAAACAAGACATAAAAATAACTGCAATTTTATGATTTACAAACCATCACAATTAGATAAATCTGTATGCAACAATTTGTACAAAACAATTCAATTAATGAAAAAGATAAACCTGTATTCATTAAATTGAATTAAAGCAATTGTTGTATTTTTAAATAAGAGATATCAGATATGGACAACATATAAATCAAATCACATCAACATGCAATGAATTATGATAGCTAAAGTAGTCGATAATTAATTGCAGACTGATATGCAAAAAACTTGAAACAAAAGTTTGATATATTGAAAGCGAAAGCTGTTACAAGACATTAACTTTCATCTCAGTCTGAATCATAAATCCATAGTCTGGTTCTCTCCACAGTGATGATGATGGGTTTATTACAAAAAATGATAAGTATTTAAATACCTCCCACAGGGTAAAACATCCCTATGAGAATTATCAAAACAGTTTACAAAAATCTGGGATAATATCCCAAATCTCTATTTCTGACTCAAGCTAACAACCTAAAACAAAACCATATCCAAAGTATATCCTAAACTGCCATAGCATGCCCATTTGATCATTGTAATTCATATGCACCTAAAAGAAGGCAAAAATAGACAAGTTTAGAGGATATTTTATTGATAAAATTGTCAAAAATCTAATTTTTAAGACTAGCTACAGAATCTTGCGATTCTGTAGCTGGTCTAAATTGAACACATAATCGTTTCAAAACCAATTCAAATCTTAAAGAATATATGCAAACTATTGAACAATATTTGATTTCTAATTAGAAACCAAAAGAATCATTCAAATCGACACTTGTATGCAAATTGAAACAAAGTAACACGTGGTCAACCAAATGGTAACAAAAATCCATGCACTCTGTTCAATTTGTTATCACCAATTTGGGGTAAACAAAATCGCATTAGATAATTCAACAACAATGAAATTATTTTCATGAATCAATTCCAATCGACACAAATAGTTGCTTCATCCATCGACAAAATCATTGTCGAATCCAAACGAAGTCAACAGGATCGTTTTTCAAATTAATAGAACTATATTAAACATATACAAACGATCATACTAATTGTGGCGCACAACAATCATTTGTAAATCAAATCAAACAGGGACGAATCGAAACAATTTGGGGTCGATACAATCGTTATGAATCAAAACAGCTCCACGATTTTAGTAAAAAAATCTTTTGCACAGGTCAAAAGTAATCAAAACCCAAACGAGAATATTGATTCCATACAAAATAGAGTCGTTCCTGAAGTCAACAGGGTTGTTTTGAGTCTATTAGAAGCAAACGAAACTAATCAAAATCAAACCAAATTGACTATCCTAAATCAGATGAACATAATTGATTCATAAACAAACCAAACCGAATCAAAAACCAATCAATTGCCTATACTAAGTTGGGCACGACAAAATCGCATAACCGAATCATAGCTACATTTTATTTTAGTAAAAAGAATCTATTGTACAGGAAACAGAATCATTTCAAATGTATTAAAACGAACAGAGAAAATTTGAAGGCAAAACCCAATACGTTATATTAATTCAAGCAAACTTACAAAGCAAAAATCATATTGAAATTCATACCTGGACAATAAGAAACGGCTTCGATTATGATAATTTGGAATTGACGAAGGCTGTTGCCGATTCGACATTCCTGAAGACAATCGAACCAGTGGTTTTTTGTTTCTTGTCATTAGCTTGAAGCCTGTTTCTTTCCTTCGACAGCAGTGTAACTTGGTCCTCTAACGATTTGATCTTTGACTGCAACAAGGGAACGTCGTTGTAATAACGCTCTAGCCACACATTGCATTGGATATATGATGGTTGCTTGGGCTTTGATATCATAGGCGAGGGTTTGTTTAAATCACAAGGGGTTCCATTATGTAGCTTGATTCCTACGTAGTTAGGATTGTCCTTTAGGCACGGGGGTAAATTAGAGACATAGTCATAGGGTCGATCGTAGCATAGGCCATGGGAATAGGGGTACTCTTTAGCTAGGAAACGCTCGATATCGAAGTCCGATTCCTTGCTTAGAACTATGGGATTTTGGTCGGCATTTGGCTTAGGTTTATTCCAGGCAAGTCTCGATATCAATCGAGCATTTTTCCTACCCTTGTTGTTGACAATAGGATTACCCTTGACTTTCTTACTCATAGGCTTCTTGACAGCCACAATCTTGTCTGTTATGATGTCGGGAAGGTCAATGTCAAGGAAAACCGAGGGTTTGGAAGGGGGTAGAAGGACATGAAATGGCACGGGTGGACCGACCATAGTCTCACTAACCACAACCTTGTCGATTTGGACAGACTCTGGATTAGCAAAGCCATTTTTGGATAGAAAGGCTTGCCAATTGTCGCGATGAAGGTTTAAATGGTGGATGACGATGAGTCTAATCAAGCCATGATGAAACAAGCTTCTATCAACCTTCTCGTGTTTGAACCTCTTAGACATCTTGTAAAGACTACGCAAGAAGTAATGCGGCATGTTCAAAGGATAGCCCATGAAATTCATCAATAACCGGAGGTGATACAAAAAAACCAAGCCATACCGAACTTCACAGGTCACAAATTGTTTCACAATCACCAAAAGATCGTGCCACCTAGGTTTGAGGGTGGAAATAGGCATACCTTTATCATAGGAAACAACCTTCCTTGATACGAATAGTAATGGCCATGACACCTCATCAACTTTGGATTTTTTAAACCATCGCTGGCCTGTAGCTGCCAGTCCTGTAGCAGAGCTTATGAATTCTTCATTGAGTTCAAGCTGTATGTCACCTACTTCAGCCCTGCACCCATCAAAGGTGAGGGTGAATTGTTGGGAAACCGAAAGGTTAAAACCCTCAAACCTCTGTATAAACATGAGCCAACCACTATTTTCTAAATCCTTACGGGCATTATCAAATAACAACAGAGCTTGGTTACCATTTAGATCTATGCACACCACTGGTGCCATAGACAAGAGCACACGGTGAGTGAGGTGAACGGGCCAGGGTTTGAACACAGTATATGCAGGGGCAGAACGCTCACAGGCTTACCCGAAAACTAGCAAAGGTGAACCGGGGTAGGGGGGAAACATTAATGACAGAACGTGCGAAGGTGGTGGAGCTAGTTAAGCCCATGCACAACATTCATATCCCATAGTACAACCGCCAGCGCAAATAACTATTCAACCCACTATTGCATAGGTTAAAAACTATGCCACTCAATCAACCAATGAAATCTATGGTAAATCGACCAAACATTTGCACGAGTAAAGATTTATCATAGCTTTAAAACCAAACAAATGAATCGAAATCAATACCAAGGGTTCGATCATATGAAATATGTGTTGTATGAAATGATTTATAAAAAGGGTTTAATCACAACGCCAATGTGTTTTCATGAAACCAATTGTGTCAAAGAAATCGATGAAAGAACATAGAAATCAAACCACCAATGCATCATAAACTTGATCATAAGAATATCATCACAGCCTTGTAAAACGAAGTCATATTAACAAATAAAATTCCAAATGAATAAGGATCTTGGAGTCTTGTCAACTGTATAATCATAATTAAATTGGAAACGAAATGAACATATCAACAAGAATGATCATAGTAATCCAGTGACGTTTTTAATATGACTTTGAAATCAAATTTTTCATGCTTGCAGTCATGAAAACAAAAACCAAAGTAAGTGTGCGAACGCACGAAATAATAGTGTCGTTTTATACGAGAATTGTGACGAAAATCAAGGTTTGCAAAACACTGGTGTAGGCAGCTTATAAGGATAGGATAAAAATGCGAATTGGTTTCCAACAATGGCGACACACTGGTAGAAGCAGTTATCTCTGCCAAAAGAACAAATTCAGATTAGAATAAAAAGAATAATTCAAACTCAAAAATAACCAGGAGATTGTCTAAACATCATTATGATCAAACATTCCAACAATGTTTAAAGGATGAAAACTGATAACAGTCTTAAGATTAGCGAGCCAGGATATTAAAGATAAAATCTCCAATACTGTTGACAAAGCCACTGCTGCCAGAAGGCGTCCATAGCCTCGACAGGGTTGCCATTTAACCCACTCTGATATCAGTATCCTACCAAGAAGTTCTAGATCAGAATAAAGGACATTTTAAGGTCATGAGGTTTCATATTTATGAATTTTCATATACCCGACATTGCTTCGCTGCTAGCGGGCCTGTTCAGTACCCCGACGAAGTTGTCTTGGCATCATGCATGCATTTACCTACTTCCAACAGACCTTTTCAGCATCCCGGCAGGTTTACAAGCACTTCCCACAGCTCTTTTAATGATTTATTTTGTTTTTCAAAGATATATAGTCGAGCGGGGTGACGCTGAAAATTATGTTATTTTTGACATATTTTTTTACAGACCTTGAAAGAATTTTTTTCAAACTGTCCTTCATTAAGATTCAGAGATGATTTGTTTACAAAACCAACCTTCTAAGGCAGGGAGACATCTTCTGAGTCATTCCCTTAAGGAATAGGGACAGGTTAAGAAGATAATGGATGATCATGACAGGCTTTACTCAGATATCAAAATCAGTTAACTTCTTTCAAACAAAAAACTTTTGCCAATTATGGATGTAAATTCTAGAAGCATATCACAATTGATGTTTAGACAAATTTTCAGCAGTCATTTCAGAGAAAGAAATTTCTCTTTTCTTTGTCTGAACAGTTCCAAAATTCAGGTATGTGTATTTCCAAAAGCAAAAACTGGTAAGCATAAGGGAGAAATCAAAACACACCAGCGAAAAAAAAAATTGGAAAGAAAAGAAATCCAAAAAAAAAATATGCACAGAAGGTGCATCTGAAAACCTCATGCAACAAATCCCTTGGGAAACTAAAAGAAAGTAGGAAAATACGGAATGATGGGAAAGCAGTCCTACTCAAGGTACCTTGGGTCAAGGTTGATTTAGATTTATTTATCTTTTTATTTTCCATTTAAGATTTTCATGACGATACTGCGTTTTTGAAAATAAACATTCAACTAAAAGTAAAGAGAAAAAGGATCAAGGGGACTTCCGTGACAATAGCCGTATTATGGTTCTCGTGGTGCGCCCACTTACGTTCATGACTGCATTATTACAAAGAGAAATAGTGAGAAATATAACTACAAGAAAACCTATTCCTAAACCTACCCTAACTATTGAACAAATCAAGATACTATGTGAAGTCATGTTTCCAATGTAGCCATCGAAGTAACTCTAATCCTGCAACAAAAACAAGATCAAGCATTACTAATAAGAATGGTAATAGATCAACAAATGACAGGAACATATCACACTTACCTTCATAATCATCATCTAAAAACAAAGTAAGCATGATCTTACCATTTCCTTGGATATTCTTGTTGTACGAATGCTCCCGCCATTGCGCAATCTTGTCGTGATAAGGGTCATAATGGCATGGGTGAGTGTAAGTAGTTTTGAAAAACTCGTCAAGAAATGAAATATCCATTAGCCAAGGCTGAAATGCCCCATCCTCCTGACAATTCTCTAAGTGTTCATCAATTTCTTCACATGGAGTATCTAAAAGAAATATGTCACGCCTACTTCCAAGATACTTAGGTAAAAAGAAAGCAAGCACAACCTTGTCTTTATTATGAAATTTCTTTATATATGAATATTCAAGCCATCCTAAGATCCTGTGACAAAAATGAGGATGCAAACCATGACTTTGATGAAACGAATGTATCAATGGGAAACTCATCATAGGAGGATTCGTGCAATCAATTGGATCATTGGTTTGAATATTTCCTTCGATGATATTGATCATTTCAAAATGTGAAGTATAAACATTAAGATTCTAGCTAAGAAAAGAACGAATATGCAACTTAGATTGTTTGATCTCCGTAAAATATAATGCATTGTCTTTTTCAACAATAAACTGTGTAAAATCATCTCGCAACATGTCCTTTTCCCATGTGAGTGATGAAAGTGAACAAGCATCAAATCCAATTTTATCAATGTTAGGTTTGGAATTGATTTCACCAAAATTTAGCATATCAAAAGGATATGATTGTGGTGGAAAAGAGTAGTATGTTGTAGGTAAGATGTCAAGTCCACCAGAAAATAGATCAGGATATAAAGAATAAAAGGAATCAGAAATAAGCAGAATGAAAAAGAATCTCTTGAACTATGATACTCAACAATGGTATTCTCAAGACAATTCTCTTCACTTTCTTTAAAACTCTCACTCTGTTTTGGTGACGAATTCCTCAACATAATATGATCATCTGGATTTGCCTTTTGTGTGATAGATAATTCAAAATTTATGTGACAAACATCTAGTCTTTCCTGTGAACAAAGTGCATTTTGAGGATGAAGGTTTAAGGTTTCTTCTTCTAGTTGTATATCTTCTTCTCTAATTGGTTTCATCGGAGTACTAGAACATTCAAGATGATTTTCATTACTTAAGTGTTCTTCAATGACTGATTTCAAATGTTGATTAGAGCATGAGTCAAAAGAATGAGGATATTCACCTTGAGCCAGAAATGAATCTTCTCCCATACTGTTCGAAGACTGAAAATCGAATGGTTCAAAGGAAAAACCAATTTGGTTGTCAATAAGGACCTGGTCAATAGATTCTACCTCCCTAGCTTGTTCAACATTATCAGAAGAATTTTTCTCTTCTTGCGAAGAAGATTGTTCTTGCAATTGAGTGATAAGATTTGCAATTGGTTCTTTATTTGTGGTTGAACATGACTGAATGGAAGGGATGGAAGCATGATAGAAGAGATTTAATGCCAATGACATGTCATCGAGATTAAATTTGCATAGGATATGATAGACTCTTGTCAAAAAGTCTTCTGAAGATGAATCGCCGTTGATTAGCGAAGTATGAAATTCTTCACATAATTGATCAAAATCATAAATTTCAAAAGCATCTAAAAACTCATCTACAAATTGAAACCAATAAAAAATGTGACATGCTGGAAAGGATTCAAACCAATGTTTGATCCGACCTCTAAAAGTAAAAGCAAACAGTCTGCTCAAAACTCCTAAATCTGAGATGTCATGTTTGATGCATTTGCATCAAAACTTGTTAAGGTGGTCTTTAGTAGATGTATTGCCTCCACCATCAAAGGTGAGTTTGGAAAAGCGTGTGACTGTCTCATTGGGAACATCGGGTAATGAGAAGTTGAAAGCATGTTCCAACATAATGATTTGGGGAGCCATGGGGGAAAATTGAATACATTTAAAATAAAGGCTCCTACAAGGCCAGCTTGTCAGTCGGCCCTCCTTCTAGCACCATTTGTTGACGGGCGAAAATGAATGCTCACTAAGTGGAAGAGTCGATCCGGTCCGGGGTTGTCTAAATAACCCAAGCCGTTTGGGATAACCCACCCTGACAGGTTTAGCAGCTCCGTTGGCTGATCTAAGTCCTAGAAAAACAAATGGAAACTACACTAAGAAACTAATCTAAATAAAAACAATGATTAAAACAAACTAATAAACAAATCTAAACTACATATATACAATCTATTACCTAAATCATACAACTATAATTCTATAAAAGTAAATGTTTAATAATCAATAGAATCAGCTTTAATTACAAATATACAATATTTACAAATTACAGATTTAAATTAAAACCTGCAAAAATCATTTGTAATCTGTCCTAAGACAGCGAAACTATTGTTTTTGATTTTTATAATTTTATGAGAAAGAAATAGAATAAAAACTATCTAAGCTAAGCAATAATAACTCTAACTATGAATCTAAACTAATATATTTCTCTAAACTACTTATATTATACTAACTAATTAACTATCAAATAATAAATAACAAACTGACCTAAAGTAACGCTTCAGATTTGTCCTGTATGCAGTAGTTGATTCAGCTGTTCGGTGGGAGGAAACCCACACCAGATTATCCACAAACTTCTCGTAAACAAGAAGCAGTTGTGCTATTCAAATATAAATGACAGGACAAACAAGACATAAAAATAACAACAATTTTATGATTTACAAACCATCACAATTAGATAAATCTGTATGCAACAATTTGTACAAAACAATTCAATTAATGAAAAAGATAAACCTGTATTCATTAAATTGAATTAAAGCAATTGTTGTATTTTTAAATAAGAGATATC
>ML793594.1:424284-458704 GCA_009831015.1 Picea engelmannii
GATAATTAATTGCAAACTGATATGCAAAAAACCTGAAACAAAAGTTTGATATATTGAAAGCGAAAGCTGTTACAAGACATCAACTTTCATCTCAGTCTGAATCATAAATCCATAGTCTGGTTCTCTCCACAGTGATGATGATGGGTATATTACAAAAAATGACAAGTATTTAAAGACCTCCCACAGGGTAAAACATCCCTATGAGAATTATCAAAAACGGTTTACAAAAATCTGAGGATAATATCTCAAATCTCTATTTCTGACTCAAGCTAACAACCTAAAACAAAACCATATCCAAAGTATCTCCTAAACTGCCATAGCATGCCCATTTGATCATTGTAATTCATATGCACCTGAAATAAGGCAAAAATAGACAAGTTTAGAGGATAGTTTATTGATAAAATTGTCAAAAATCTAATTTTTAAGACTAGCTACAGAATCTTGCGATTTTGTAGCTGGTCTAAATTGAACACAGAATCGTTTCAAAACCAATTCAAATCTTAAAGAATATATTCAAACTATTGAACAATATTTGATTGCTAGTTAGAAACCAAAAGAATCATTCAAATCGACACTTGTATGCAAATTGAAACAAAGTAACACATGGTCAACCGAATGGTAACAGAAATGCATGCACTCTGTTCAATTTGTTATCACCAATTTGGGGTAAACAAAATCACATTAGATAATTCGACAGCAATGAAATTATTTTCACGAATCAATTCCAATCGACACAAATAGTTGCTTCAGCCATCAACAAAATCATTGTCGAATCCAAACGAAGTCAATAGGATCGTTGCTCAAATTAATAGAACTATATTAACATATACAAACAATCATACTAATTGTGGCACACAAAAATCATTTGTAAATCAAATCAAATAGGGAGGAATCGAAACAATTTGGGGTCGATACAATCTTTATGAATCAAAACAACTCCACGATTTTAGTAAATAAATCTTTTGCATGGGTCAAAAGTAATCAAAACCCAAACGAGAATATTGATTCCACACAAAACAAAGTCATTCCTGAAGTCAACAGGGTTGTTTTGAGTCTATTAGAAGCAAACAAAACTAATCGAAATCAAACCAAATCGACTATCCTAAATCAGATGAACATAATTGATTCATAAACAAACCAAACCGAATCAAAAACCAATCAATTGCCTATACTAAGTCAGGCACGACAAAATCGCATAACCGAATCATAGCTACATTTGAGTTTAGTAAAAAGAATCTACTGTATAGGAAACAAAATCATTTCAAATGTATTAAAATGAACAGAGCAAATTTGAAGGCAAAACCCAATACGTTATATTAATTCAAGCAAACTTACAAAGCAAAAATCATATTGAAATTCATACCTGGACAATAAGAAACGGCTTCGATTATGATAATTTGGAATTGACGAAGGTTGTTGCCGATTTGACATTCCTGAAGACAATAGAACCAGTGGTTTTTTGTTTCTTGTCATTAGCTTGAATCCTGTTTCTTTCCTTCGACAACGCTGTAACTTGATCCTCTAACGATTTGATCTTTGACTGCAACAAGGGAACGTCGGTGTAATAACGCTCTAGCCACACATTGCATTGGATACATGATGGTTGCTCGGGCTTTGATATCACAGGCGTGGGTTTCTTTAAATCACAAGGGGTTTCATTATGTTGCTTGATTCCTGGGTAGTTAGGATTGTCCTTTAGGCACGAGGGTAAATTAGATACATAGTCATAGGGTCGCTTGGAGCATAGGCCATGGGAATAGGGGTACTCTTCAGCTAGGAAACACTCGATATCAGAGTCCGAGTCCTCGCTCAAAACTATGGGATTTTGGTCGGCATTTGGCTTAGGTTTATTCCGGGAAAGTCTCGATATCAATCGAGCATTTTTCTTACCCTTGATTTCGACAGTAGGATTACCCTTGACTTTCTTACTAACAGGCTTCTTGACAGCCTCAGTCTTGTCTATTATGATGTCGTGAAGGCCGATGTTAGAGAAAACCAACGGTTTGGAAGGGGGTAGAAGGACATGAAATGGCACGGGTGGCCCGACCATAGTCTCACTAACCACAGCCTTGTCGATTTGGACAGACTCTGGATTAGCAAAGCCATTTCTGGATAGAAAGGCTTGCCAATTATCGCCATGAAGGTTTAAATGGTGGACAACGATGAGTCTAATCAAGTCGTGATGAAACAAGTTGCTATCAGCCTTCTCACATTTGAACCTCTTAGACATCTTGTAAATACTACGCAAGAAGTAATGCAGCATGTTCAAAGGATAGCCCATGAAATTCATCAATACTCGGAGGTGATACAAAAAAACCAAGCCATACGGACCTTCACAGGTCACAAATTGTTTCACAATCACCAAAAGATCATGCCACCTGGGTTTGAGGGTGGAAATAGGCATACCTTTATCACAGGAGACAACCTTCCTTGATACGAATAGTAATGGCCATGACACCTCATCAACTTTGGAGTTTTTAAACCATCGCTGGCCTGTAGCTGCCAGTCCTGTAGCAGAGCTTATGAATTCTTCATTGAGTTCAAGCTGTATGTCACCTACTTCAGCCCTGCACCCGTCAAAGGTGAGGGAAAATTGTTGGGAAACTGAAAGGTTAAAACCCTCGAACCTCTATATAAACACGAGCCAACCACTATTTTCTAAATCCTTATGGGAATTATCGAATAGCAATAGAGATTGGTTACCATTTGGCTCTATGCGCACCACCGATGCCATAGACAGGAGTGCACAGTGAGCGAGGTGAACGGGCAAATAACTATTCAACCCACTATTGCATAGGTTAAAAACTATGCCACTCAATCAACCAATGAAATCTATGGTAAATCGACCAAACATTTGCACGATTAAAGTTTTATCATAGCTTTAAAACCAAACAAATGAATCGAAATCAATACCAAGGGTCCGATCATATGAAATATGTGTTGTATGAAATGATTTATACCAAGGGTTTAATCACAAGGCCAATGTGTTTTCATGAAACCAATTGTGTCAAAGAAATCGATGAAAGAACATAGAAATCAAACCACCAATGCATCATAAACTTGATCATAAGAATATCATCATAGCCTTGTAAAACGAAGTCATATTAACAAATAAAAATGCCAAATGAATAAGGATCTTGGAGTCTTTTCAACTGTATAATCATAATTAAATTGGAAACAGAATGAACATATCGACAAGAATGATCATAGTAATCCACTGACATTTTTAATATGACTTCGAAATCAAAGTTTTCATGCTTGCAGTCGTGAAAATGAAAACCAAGGTAAGTGTGTGAACGCACGAAATAATAGCGTCGTTTTATTCGAGAATTGTGACGAAAATCAAGGTTTGCAAAACACTGGTGTAGGCAGCTTATAAGGATAGGATAAAAATGTGAAATTTCTGCCAACAAGTCGCGATATAAATAACCATGTAATTAATTAAACACCTAAATCATGGTTACGTTTTTTATTAACCAAAGCTAATCGTCGCAATCTCGGGTCTTAGAGGTTCAAAGGGTTAAAGCGAAATATCCTGATAGGGTGAGTGCCGAAAGATTAATTAACATTTAAAAAGGTATGATTAATTAAGCCAAGCCAACATTTCCCGTGTTTTAATACGAAAATTAATGTGCATAGTCTCCGAGGAAATTTTAAACTTTCCTTGCACCAACTGGCATTATGAACTGTCAAAATATAGGACATTAATTGGAAATGGGGCGAATCGACAGGTAAGGATTTGGTTTTTATTGTTAAATTTATATTTAAGATTGATTTGACCATTCTGTTCCTAAGGACGACCTAATTTTAAATGGTCGAAGGCTTGGATCTTTTATTTGTTGTTGTCACAAATTTCATTCCTCTTCTATGCAGAGCAAACCTTTCTAGAGCGAGCTAATTTCTGTATGTATACATATTGTTATCGCAGGAGAGCTAAAGTAGAATCCCCCATCATGGCTCCGCGAAAAATGTCTAAAGTCACTGTTGAGGTTTTGAGACAAGGTTCAAACAATGTTTGTGATACTTCACCTCGAAGTGTTGACTCTGTCAGGACCTGGTCGTATATTTTTGAAGTTCTACAGTCCGACTTGGTAGATGTTTCGGATGATTCCAGTGGAAATGAAAAAGACGACTTGATCACCAAATATAAGATCGTTGTTCAGGTTGGAATGCATAAAGTAGCGGCTAGGCCACGTCTACTCCCTTACTACGATATGGTCCGGTGGGCATTAGACCATGTGGATATACCAACCAGAACCATCGTCAACCAGTAGAGGGTCACCATCAGAACCTTTAGACCCGAACAATTGCAGGCTATGTACAAGTTTCCAACCATGTTAGACCTTACATACAATGTCGAATTCTTGGAGAATTTCAAACAGAAAGAATGTGTGCAATATGACAAGACTATGTCCAGTTTAATCAAAGATTGGGTCTCACACCCTGCGAAGTTCAAGGTAGACAATAATGGCATATATTCAATACCTTCTCTGGAACCATAGTTCAAATATATTGCCATGATGTCCTGCAGATTATATGGGAGAGAGGACACCACACATTTTTTCCTTCAGTGGGTGCCTCTAATTCACCAGGTCACTGAAGGTTGTTCCTTCGACTGGGCTAAACTATTGTCCGATAGTTTGACCAGTCGAGCTACAGAGTATCGAGTGCAGAGGGAGAGCGGAAATATTGCTTCATTCTTTATGTCTGCGTATATCATGGACGCAGTGTGTTTTCTAACGCCTTTTCCCTTAATGAGTTGGAGCTGGACTCCATCAGAAGCTGAGCCCATCCACATCTACCATTCAAAACTATGGGAAGACAAAGCCTCAGATTTTGTGTATGAAATTTTTAATTGGATGACGGTACCACTGCATGTCACTATTTTCGGCCACCCGCCACCCGGGATCTCAGATAGTATCATGATAAATCTAAGCAGTATAGCCGACTGGTACATGGAAGCAAAATTTTCATATCTCAAGGTTTTCGGTGCTTCTGTTCCTCCGAATGCATTACCATTATTCATACCTGATAGGCTGGCTTGCCGAGAGATTTCTAGACAAACTGTAATTGGTGTCATAAGCAAGGAGCTTAAGGGATATTCAAAGAAGGTATGGCCACCTTTTCCTATTCATTTAAATTCATATTCTTTGTTAGATTTCGGGCATGCTAAAGCTAAGGCAGCAGCCGTGGAGCACCTGAAATTGGTGCATGTTGAATTCAAAAAGCACAATCCATAGAGGGTCGTAAGTAATCACTTAGCTAGTTGCAGGCTTAAAAGGTTCGAACATGAAACTTCACCCTCGGATGACATTTTTTGAGGCATGAGATCTTATGCCAAAGTTTTGGCTTGGATACAAGCCCTGGCACCCGAAGAGAGGGCTGATGTTTTAAAATTCCAAGAACATCGACGGAGTTGTCTTCCTCCAGTATTGTGGGGTGACAATCCAATTACAATAGAGGTGCAACAAAAAGAATCCAAAGGCTCCAAAAATACAGCACCCAGCCAAGAAAAACACCAAGAAGGGGAAGAGCAAACTAGGAGTCCGAAACTAGAAATAAAGACTCCCGATCCACCGAAAAAGCAGACTCCAGTTACTACCCCAGGACATCCAGCTAAGAAAATATGAGATCCCGTTGCCTCCATTACTCCCTTACAGTCAACTCAGGGAAACATAGACGCAGGGTGGATTTTCAATGAAGAATTGAGACCTATAAGGATGGAAGAACTCCCTCCAAATGAGTTCTTTTTCGATAAGAAGAGAAAGGTTGTGGTAAAAAGAGAATTCTATCAAGAAGAGGGATCAACAACCAATAAGTTCAAGGTGTTGACCGATGGGAAAGACAATAAGAAAGAAGAGTTTGCTACAGAAATAGCCAGGACATTAGGGGCGTATGCTACAGCAAACCAATTTTCAGTTGGGGTTTTGAAAAATCAACTGAAGCAAAAAAATTGCCTCATCAAAACCTTAGAAGTTAAACTAGCCACAACATAGGAGGCTGCCAAGGACCAGGCAAGTGCAGGAATAGAACAAGCAAGATTTGCCAATAAAAAGGAGATAGAGCTGCTCAAAACAAAGCTCGAACAAGCAGAGCTGGTATCTCAGACCAGTCAGATACAGGTGGGCCAGCAAAAAGACTTGATTGACCAACTACAGGTTAGATTAGAGTTCGTCGAAAACCAAATCATAAATATAGGGATATTCTAGTCCCAGGCTATAGAGATTCGGAGAAGAATTTCTGCAGCCCAACAAAATTTACTTGCCAAGGTGGAGACAATTCGGGAAAACTGTCTGCTTATTGATCAAATATTAGAAAACCTATCTGTCAGAGAGAGAGAAGCTATACTATCTTGGATCGCATTTCAAGAGGTTGTAATAGCTACAACAAACATGGAATCGTGAAAAAGTTCCAAGTTCTCCATTTCGGAACAGACCGGATGTAATATTTTGTTAAAAGAATGGGAGAGAAGCATATTGGAAGGCAAATTGCAAGAAAAGAATGTAAGGAAAACCCGCGAAGAGACTTTCAGTTCTATAGATGGAAATCTGTTAGGCATTGATAGCGAGAGTAATGTTGAGACACTAAGCCAATTGAATATGGTGAAACTCTCGCTTGATATAAATGATGAAGAAGAAAGAGATTCAGTCGAAGTCTCACAAGTAACTCTGGCCGACATAGTGCAAATAGATAAATGGATTATTAAACCAAGTGTGCGATTGTGCGCTATCGACATCCTAGACCGACAAATGGAAGAAAGGTTGTCAAAATTAGTCAAAGATTGTTACATTTGTGAGACCAATTGTCAAGAGGAACCTTCAAGGTTGATATCTCGACTGGTAGAAAAATGTGTCACTTGTACTGAGCATGTGAGGGGGCAGGCTTCTTTTACCAAATAAAGACAGAGGGTAAAGAAATGAAACGATTTATCTCCTTCTTGTTGTAACTGAAGATCTTGGAATGATGGAGATTCCATCATTGTAAATTTGTATAAATATACAATAGAAGGGAGGAACAAGGGCTGGACCTTTTTTGGTCGATTGTAATAGAGGTTTTCTATCTTGAGAGTTAATATAAAGCAAATCCGAAGATTCTCAATTCCATCATGACTGTGTTATGAGTTGGTTTCCTTGTATCTCATATTTCATTTCATTTCATATATTTATCTAGTGAATGTTTCGCTATAACTTAGTACAACCTCTACTATAGTGAATTAATTTTAGTTTTCTATATCGTTTACTGTTTTTCCTCTGTACCGGCTATCAACAGGTATAAGACCAGTGAACACTTTAGATTTCTATATATATTTTATGCTTCATTAGGTTATTCCTCATCTTTTTTCTTCTTCTATTTATAGGTGAGATTCTCCCTTGATAGGAGCCTTACATGATAGACAACTTAATGTTTTCTCCCACCTCATACATCTTTATTAAAATATAACTCAGTTATGGGAAAGGGCCTTTGGTTTGCACCCTATCTTCACTACTGGAACTGTAAACTCTCCTTTATACGACCGAAATCAAGACAACACCTAAAAGGTTTTGAGATTTTCTTATCATTATGTTCCTCTATGACTGTCCCTGTGACAAGACATCCTAATATTGAACCCGGACTATCAGATCAAACACATATTGCCTTGAACCTTTTTGATACTATTATTAAAACAGCCACTACACGGGTTGAACTCGAACATTCATGGGCAACGATTGAAAGGGATATAAACATGCAGGAACAGTTGTGAGTTAGACAATGCCAACTCAGAAATCAACCCTAGCTTCCCTTACTGAAGGTTGACATTTCTTCCTTCTCTACCCCTTACTCACTTTCGGATGCCTAGACACTGTACTTCTAAGCCTTAAGTACAGACTCTGGAACAACAGGCGACTCCAAAGAGTTCCTTTTTCATATAGCTTTTACGAGTCCAAAAAAGTGATAAAAGTATACTCGGTAACCCATTCTCATGTATTTACAAGCATGAGAAAGGAAAAATACTGAGATCAACAACCTATTCTCATGTATTTATGAGCACAATAAAGAAGAAATATTGAGCTTGATAAGCTATTCTCATGTATTTACGAGCACGAGAAAGAACAAATATTGAGCTCGGTTTCTTCCAAACATAATGTCCAGAGGTTTTGAGTGATACCCATGGGTATTTGGTGCTTTCCCCCCAGTTGAGAAGCTAGCAACTTAACTCCAACAAGATGTCCAGAGGCTAGAGACATGCCCCCAAGCTTCATTTCATCTGCCAACTCTTATGTTTTCACCAATTTCTGAACCATATTAGAGTCCTGGCTACTAATAGGTAAATGTTCACCAGAGGAAGAAATAGGATCAACTGACATAGGCAAATGACATGAAGGTTTAGTTATGAGATCTATTGAAAGACTCAACTCAACATTTACGAGATCTAGCAAAAGACTCGACTCAATGTTTACGAGATCTAGTGAAAGACTTGACTCAATATTTACGAGATCTAGTGAAAGACTCAACTCCATCGGAGGGGTTATGTTTCATTTTTTAATGAGATTGACACAGAAAATTAACTATGCTCATGAGTTTTTGTTTCGTTTTTTAACAAGCTTCACATAGGAAAAGAACTATGCTCATGGTCCTATGTTTCATTAACGAGCTTGACACAAAAACGATAATTTTTCTTGTGGTCCTTTTTTTCATTTTTTAACGAGCTTGACACAGAAAAGGGAACTTTACTCGACATCATCTATTTCATTTTTTAATGAGATTGACACAGAAACATGAACTATGCTCGTCTTTCTCTACCATGGCTTCCAAGAGGTCTTCATTAGATGGAAGAACAATACTCTGGAAGGAATACATGGTAAGGGACTTACTCATATCAATAGGGGGGAGAACATAGTCCAAGGTCCCTAACGAGGGAGTTACCATGTCAACTGTCAGATCTAGATCCAAAGAATATGAGCATACAGTGAGAGGATCTTTCTCATAGGTAGTTGAAAGCATGGGAAATGTTGCCACATAATTAACCTATGGTGGGGTGTATATTGCTTGCATATAAGGAACATTTAGGGAATTTGGATGGTTGGCGGTCATATTGTTACGAGGAAAATATTTCTATAGATAGGGGTAAACCACAATAGACGAAATGACGAGAAAAATCAACTCTAATCCCAAGTATGATATATAAAAGAAATTGTAACAAGACAAAGCTAAGAGCCTACCTCGTCCGGACATTCGAAGAAGACCACCATTGAGCATGCGACCCAAAGATTTATACCTGCAACTTGTCCCCAACAACCAAGATACACAAGAATATGGTGATAATATATCATGTTAGCATATAAATTAGCATAATACATTAACATACATGAAAAATATGCCCATGGAATAATTATTCAAATATTTGCAAGATATCAATTGGACGAGAAAAGAGTATTTCTATTAAAATAATCAACAGAAGTACATAGGTGACAAACTTTTGTAACGACACATATTAGAACCGAGAAAATAAGTCCCTCCAGCTGGGCCTCCACCACTTTAATTCTCCACCAAAGGAAATCTCATATATAGGAGTCAATGAGGTTCTCCATCACAAAGAAGGAAGAGCTTGGGTGATGAACAAAAGGAGTTCATACTTTTAAGGAAAAAGGTATGTAGACTCAATATGAAGTGAAAATTTCTCCAGAGTGTCTTTGCTCTCCAAGTTGAATTGTTGAATCCCCTCAAGGCTTGGATATGGCTCAATTTATAGCCTTCAAATGGAATTGAAGGGGAAATTCAAAGTGTTTCTAGTATATGGAAGGCCAAGGATCATGGATCTCGTGACATGGCATGGAAACCAAACATAATTTTTGATTTTTAGCACCAAACCCGATGTACACAGGCTTTAGTGGAGAAAACTATGTGTATTCTTGTTGTATAGTTTATAGGGTGCGTATATGTGGAAAAATGTTCATTTTTTTATCTGGAATGAACAAAAAGGGACATAAAGTCTGCAGAGGGTAATGGAAGGCCATCCAAGCAAGTTGGATAGAATGAGGAAAAAAAATTGTAACACATATGAAGGCCAATGAATGAAAGTTGGCCAATGATCACAATATTTCCATTATGAGGGAAATACATCACTCGAAAGAGATTGGATACAATAGCTTTCATATCATAAACATATTCCCACCCAAGGAGAAAATTAAAATCCAAGGGGCCTCAGACTACCATTATGTCAATATAGACAATTTCCCCTCCTAAGGTAACAGGTAATCAAGGAAGGATCCATAAACGTCCACTAGCTATTCTATTAAAGTCTAACAAATTATGAGTCACTGACACAAGCAGAGGGGAACCAACAGCTTGCCAAGCATTTGAGGACAGTATGCTAATGGAAGCACCTTTTTCTACAATAGAGTGACATATATTTATATCAAAAAAATCCAGAATGATTTGGAAAGGTATGTAGGAAGTAAGACGAGGTGTCGTCGGTATATTCCAATCAAAGGAAATTACCTCATTAGTTGGAGGGGGGTTCATTGGAATCGGTGAAATGTCCCCTTGTCTGGAGATATCTGAAGATATAAGAAAAACCTGAGTGGTATCTACTTCACTCTTCAATGGAAGAGTGGGATCAACTAATGATGGAATTGGATCGTTCACTTTATCAACCAGATCGACCGATGATGGAACCGAATCGATCAGTTCATAAACCAATGACAGGTTGGGAGAGAATTTATGGTAGGCTGTTGGAAGTTGTTGTTGGACATCAACAATATTTTCCAAAAAATGTGAAGCCTCATCCATACGAGGGAAAAGGTAAGTTTGATGACTTCCTTCACATAACCTACAAGGAAATTTGACTCTACCTTTCTTACTTCCAAACTTACTATCACTAGTTGATGGGTTTTCACCAACATGACTTGTGGCAGCTGGCGACACGGGTTGTTGGGAACCCATAGACCACACTTCTAAGATCTTGGGAAGACCAAAGAAATCCTTAAGAAGATGGTCACCCTTACAAATATTGCAAGGGAATTTGGGCTTGTGAGTTGTCTTGGTAGGATTTTCAATATCATAAACAATCCCAACATGATTAACAGTAGCTAGTTGATTGCCTCCAACATGACCTACAATGGTTGGAAGCTTGGCCACTTTCTTATTTTTATTCTTCTTAATATTCATTTTCTTCTTCTTCTTATCCTTCTAGTTACTAGCATTAAGACTTTCATCGGGCGAGGAATAAAAAAGGGAAGAAGACATGATGGGTGAAGAAGGAAAAGGGTCAACATGAGGTTGATGTTCTTAGGGTGGAGGGCTTGCATATGAAACACTAGGAGTATTTGGGATCACCTAATCTAGATTATTTTTTAGAATGAAATGAAGGTATACATATAAAAATTAAATATGCATAGATATTGCATAAACACATAGATACAGTAATTCACAATTTTTATTAATGAGAGAATGTACAGAAACTGTAAAATTACAGAGTTAATGACTCACTAAAATGTGGAAACTTATCTCTTAGAAGAGATATGATAGCTATGCTCATTCGCAAGAAAATGGTGATGTTTAAAATGAGTCTCTAGAGGCCTTTTTAACATAAAGAAAATCAAAAACCCTAACCCCAAAAGATGAAATGCCAAAAGGTTTGTGGGCCTTGATGGGGGTAGTTGGTACGTCAACTTCCCAAGGGTGTAACTTTTGCATACGATCTCTATTTGTGGTGCAGGATAGCTCGTTTGAAATTTCTATCTAAGGAATACACATTTTTTCATCACACTTTAGCTAAATCCTACAGAGTGACTTTGGAGGGCCCAAAAAACGCTGTTTAGGGCCTCAAAACAACCCTAGAAGTTTAGGACCCAAGAAGCTGTAGAAAAACTTCCAAGGTGGAAACCCTTGTTTTGCGCTAGTAGAATAGGTGGGTGGCAACTAATTTCTAACCAAATCAATCCTCCCCCCATAGGAAGCAATGGTATCCATTACGTGAAGTTCCCAAGGAACCTTTTGTTAAATTTGAACCTTGGTGAGTTTTTTTCCTTGCTGAAGAAGTTGTCCTTCTTAGCTTGTTAAAGGTTGTTATGAATCTGTTGTTGGAGGGGTTGGATCTGTTTAACCAATTTCGCTGCATAATATACCAGAGTTTGGGAGGAATCTGTCGGTGAATATGTAGCATGAAGAACATGAACGGATTTATCATAACTTGGATTGACTAGGCAGTGTGGAGGCACCCCCATAGGTGTAGTAGGAATATCTCGGTGCTCTTCTACAATATTGTTGATCTTATTCTGCTGGATAGAAGGGTCTTGGTCCAAGGCTGCAGTGGTTGAAGTGTCCTTATCTTCTAACTAGTTTTTGAAGAGGCTAAATGTAATGTACCTCAAAATTTGTCAAATAAAAAATTGTGTTAATGCATTCATTCTTAAACGGATTCATAATTAGAAGAAGGTAGGCCTTTATATTTCTTGTTTAAACTCTAAAAGTTTGCTAGAGTCCTGGCTGTCGTCGCCTAACATTACTACCCAACTTAAAATTTCAAATCAACGTTACCAGATGTGCATACTCTGCATTCCAATATTCACTTATAGTCCTACAATTATATTCACTTTCATATTTATATAAACATATATCAATACAATAGGCTTAGAACTACAAACGATTTTGGGACTTATGGCCCTAAGCCTTATGCGTAGATTTGACTCGGATAAACTTGATCAAAAGAACTTAGGTAAAAGGATAAATGTAAAGGGTTGGATTATACACCTCTGCAAAGTGTTTTAACAAAAATATTATTAGACCCCCTTTTAAAAGCATTCGGATAAGGATGGTGGTTAGGTAAGGCCTCCCGGGTAAATTATGTGTAACGATTGTTCTATACCCATTTTCCCGTGTTAGCAACTTGTTTGGCTCCACTTGTCCTACATGAAAACTTCAACTGATCATTGTATTAACTGAGTTCATAATGTTTTAGGGTTAAAGGTGTCCATGAGTCGCACAGGCACTTCTTTAATCTGTAACCCATTTAATGTGAAAGGAAGGGACCATTCAGACGAGAGTTACACCCTAGCCAAGCCATTAATGGGACATGGCACATGCGAAAGTCGAGGCCATCCCCTGACCCTTTGTCCACTGTGGATGCACCAAGTCTCCTTCATCACATGGCCTGACCTTGATTTCGTACCAACATCATTTATTCTATGTGGTAAGGGTTCTTTTAGGTTATAGTGGTTTTATTTCTGTCATGGGGAGATTCTCTGAAAACCTAGCTCTGCGACTCCGTTTTCTTGGCGAAGGGAAGACAACTATGAGGACTTCCTCTAATGGAGGTGGCATCCTTCCCCAACCACCTGGTAAGTTTCACACTAACACTGTATCCTTGGTCGTGGATTAGTGCCTGAGTTCTCTTTTTCTTTTGTAATCATCGAGGGGTAACCTACGTGTCGTCACGTTTATGATGACTGTTAGTAGTTATTCCCTCATTGCCAAATCTCAGTGTTTATATTGAATAATTTTCCTAACAATTTTCGAATTCAAAAATAATTTATTTTTGGGGATGTCACATCCTTTCCCCTTCAATAAAACACTGTCCTCAGTGTTCGTTCTTTTATTGGAACAAGATTGGATGAGATTTCTGCAAATCCCCATCCAACTCCCAAGTGGCCTCCTCAGGGCTAAAGTTATTCCATTGCACCTTTACCTGAGCGATGGCTCTGTTCCAAAGTGTTATTTCTCTCCGGTCCAGAATGCGTAGGGGTTCCGCCTGGAACTCACCTTCTGGTTCCACCTGCACCAAGTTCCAATTGATCATGTGAGTAGGGTCATGAACATACTTTTTCAATAAAGAAACATGAAATACGTTATGAATTTTTAGATTGGCTAGAAGTGCAAGTTGGTATGCTACAAGTCCCATTCGAGCTAGTATCTTGAAGATCCCACACAACCTGGGAGCCAACTTGGCACAGTTCTCGAGTTTTAGTGAGCTCTTTCGGGCTTTAACTTTTAATTAAACATGATCTCCCACTTGAAACTCCAAGTGTCTTCTTTTCTAGTCCGCATAACTTTTTGTCCTGTGCCTCTTTCAAGTTCTGTTGTACTTTTCTTACTGTACTTTCCATTTCTTGGAGCATCTCTGGTCCAACCATAAGTTTGTCAACCGGGTTGTCCTAGATAATTAGAGTCATACACTTTCTGCCATACAGTACCTTGAATGGGCTTAACTTAGACGAAGTTTGGTACCCATTGTTATATGCAAATTCTACCAGGTGTAGGTAGTCTTCCCACTTCCTTGGTTTTGTTCTTACATACATGTGGAGCATATCTTCAACGATTTGGCTCATTCTTTCAGTCTGTCCATCTATTTGTGGATGATAACTTGTACTGAAATTCAAATTAGTATTTATCCCTGCAAATAATTCTTTCCAAAAAGAAGATGTAAATTTTACATCTCTATCTGAAATCACCATTTTAGGAATACCATGCAGTCTAAAAATTTCTTTCATAAATATTTCAGCGATATTTATAGCTTTAAAAGTAGACTTTACAGGAATAAAGTGTGCAGACTTACTGATTTTATCGATTACAACCATAATAGAGTCATTTTTTTTTTAGTTTTAGGCAAACTTGTAATAAGTCTAGCGGTATGGTCTCCCATTTCCATTCTGGTACTGGTAATAGTTGTAGTAGGCCGGTTAGATGCTGGTGATCGGCCTTAACCTGCTGACAATCTTGGCACCTATCCAAGTACTTTGTTATTTCACCCTTCATTTTAGGCTAGAAAATTAGTTTTCTAAGTGCTGTTATCATTTTCTCGTATCCTAGATGGCCAGAATACGATTTCTTATGCACTTCATCCAAGACTGTTATCATTAACTCTGCTGAATCTAGTATGTAGAGTATGTTTTTAAATCGTAATAGTGCATTTTTTTCAATACTCAGATCTGGTTTGTCTGAGTTGGTTGTAGTGTTTTGTAATTCTATCACTATCTTAGTGTAATTTTCGTCGTTAATACCCGCGGTCTTTGTTCCAGCTCACTTTCTGCCCTACTGACATTCATTTCAAATAACCCATGTACTCTTTTGCTTAAGGAATCAACTACTTTATTTCCATTCTCTTGATATGTCTGACCTCAATGTCAAATTCGTAATGTCCATATTTTGTTCGAAAATTTGTTTTGCTTATGTCCCTATCTTTTTAACCTCACTCGGTGATAATCAAATCGTAAATCCAACTTCGAAAAGATCTTTTCCCCACCCACTTGATCGAATAGATCATTTATCCGAAGTAAGGGGTACTTGTCCTTGATGTTTAATTGTCTATAATCAGTACATAGTCTTAGAGTATCGTCTTTCTTTTTCACAAAGAGGTTTGGTGCTCTCTATGGTGAAACACTCTGTCTGATATACTCTTTGTCCAACAATTCCTGTAACTGTATTTTTAATTCTGTCAATTCGGGAAATTCATTCGGTAAGGTACTTTAGAGATAGGGGCTGAACCAGGTAGCAGGTCTATGGAAAAGTGTATTTCCCTTCTAGGGGTTAATCCAGGTATTTCATCAACAAACATGTCTCTGAATTCCTGTAGAACAACAAAGTCTTCCAATTTGGGCTTATCTTATTTTTCTAATAGATTAGTTATTGAGATAGCGTAAACTTGACAACCCTTTCTCATGCATTTCTTGAATTTCATTGTTGTGACTTGTCTAAATGATATTGGTTTTGGTATACCTTGGGTTGTTTTAGTAGTGTCATAATCATCTTTATACTTAAGTGTCTTTGCATAACAATCTAGTGTTGCTTTGTGCTTTTCCCAACCAATCCATTCCAATAATCATATCATAAGATCCTAGTGGTAGAATGCTTGGATTTGTTCTTATGTGTTTACCATCTAAACTGAACTCAAAATCAGAAATAAAGTCAACCACTTCCCTTTTAGTTCATGTTGTTAATTGTACCACTCATGATTTTCTGTGTTTCACTTTCTTAAGTTTATTTGACTCTACCACACCAGGAGTGATATAACTTAACATAGCTCCAAGATCAATTAAAACAGAAATTCAAGTGTTATTGATTTTACCTTTGATTTCCACCATAGAGGACTGGTGGTCGGCTTGCTGACCGTCTATGGCTATATTGATTCGATGCAAGCTTCTGACCACATCACCCACCGATGAGGCTTCCTGCAAATTATGAACAACGGTTATATTTTATGGATTTAAACGTGGACAGTTACTCCTCAGATGAGGTTCTCCACATTCCCATCATTTTAACAGTTCCCGGGGGCTATCCCCAAACTTCTTTGTTCTCAGGTTTACCGATTTACCATCACCTTGCGTACTTGGATTGTTGGAGGGAAAATATTTCCTTGGAAATCTTTTTGGTGCATTATGATAAGGGGCTGGTTGGTACCCTTTCTTTCGCTGGTTCATTTGGTCTTGTTTCTTATCCTTCCAAGATTTGGGAACTCTGTCTGTTGTTTGTATTGGTCGTAGCACATTCGTGCCATCCTAAATACTTCACTCAAAGACTTAGGTTTGTCAAACTCAATTATGTCCCTATAATATTGTGGTAAACAGCTTAGGAACCACTGGATTTTTTTATTTACCTTGTCCTCCCGGATATAAGGTATGGACCTTAGTAGTTCTAGGAATTTGTTTATAAGATCCTCCATTGTCATTTGACCAAGTCGTAATTCATAGAATTCTTTCGTTTTCCTTTCATAGTAGTTTTTCAGATAGGTATTGTTTCTTGAAATATTTCTTAAAGTCAGACCATTCCATCTATTTCTCTTTTAGGCCTTTGGCCAATTTCAAATATTGCCACCAAATGTTGGCTTTTCCTTTCAGATTGTAAATGGCCATTCTGACTTTCATATTGTTGGAATAGTTGTATATCTGGAAATATTTTTTGATGTCTAATAACCATGCCTTGGATTCTTCTCCTGTTTTGGATTCTCCATCAAAGGTAGTTGGTTTAATCTTCTTGAATTCTCCTTCAAGGAGGTCTACTTGTTTTATTTTTCTGTCTGTTTTTGTTTTTCCCTCAGCTGAAGGTGTACCTTCAGATGAACTGTCCCCTTTTTCTGCTTTAGGCCTAGAATTCTTGGAGGCCCTTTTACTAACCTCTTCTTTATGATTATCATCTTTTGGGATTTTTTTTTTCTTTGTCACTATACTGTGCAACAAGACTTCATTTATTTCTTGTTTTTCCTACTATGCTTTCTTCAGTTTCTCATTGGCGGCTTTGAAAACCTGCAGTTCAACAATGGGATTCCTCATCGTTTCCATAACTTCAGTAGGTGAGCTTTCGTCACTATTTTGTCTCTGATTTTCAGGAAGTCTTTGTTCAGGATTCCCATCAAGCCTGATTTCTACGTCATCCTATGCTGCCATGATTAACACAGAACAAAAAGGGTGTTTGTTTGCAATAATAAAGGTTTATTAGTTTTACATAGACAAAATTATATGTTAAGTAAATCAAATGGCCATGTTCAAGGTCCAAGTGTTGTAACCTTTTCTCTGATACCATATGTAATGTACCTCAAAATATGTCAAATAAAAAATTGTGTTCATGCATTCATTCTTAAACGGATTCGTAATTAGAAGAAGGCGGGCCTTTACATTTCTTGTTTAAACTCTGAATGTTTGCTAGAGTCCTAGCTGTCGTCGACTAACATTACTACCCAACTTAAAATTTCAAAGAAACGTTACTAGATGTGCATACTTCGCATTCCAATATTCACTTATAGTCCTACAGTTATATTCACTTTCATATTTATATAAACATATATCCATACAATAGGCTTAGAAATACAAACAATTTTGGGACTTATGGCCCTAAGCCTTATGCGTAGATTTGACCCGCATAAACTTGATCAAAAGAACTTAGGTAAAAGGATAAATGTAAAGGGTTGGATTATACACCTCTACGATGTGTTTTAACAAAAATATTATCAGACCCCTTTTTAAAATCATTCGGATAAGGATGGTGGTTAGGTAAGGCCTCCCGATAAATTCTATGTAATGATTGTTCTATACCCATTTTCCCGTGTTAGCAACTCATTCAGCTCCACCTGTCCTACATGAAAACTTCAACTGATCATTGTATTAATTGAGTTCATAATGGTTTAGGGTTAAAGGCATCCATGAGTCGCACAGGCACTTCTTTAATCTATAACCCATTTAATGTGAAAGGAAGGGACCAGTCAGTTGAGATTTACACCTTGGCCAAGCCATTAATGGGACATGGCACATGCGAAAGTCAAGGCCATCCCCTGACCCTTCGTCCACTGTGTATGCGCCAAGTCTCCTTCATCACATGGCCCAACCCTGCTTTCGTACCAACAACATTTATTCTAAGTGGTAAGGGTTCTTTTAGGTTATAGTGGTTTTATTTCTATCATGGGGAGGTTCTCCGAAAACTTAGCTCTGCGACTCCATTTTCTTGGCGAAGGGAATACGATTGTGAGGACTTACTCTAATGGAGGTGACATCCTTCCCCAACCACCTGGTAAGTTTCACACTAACATTGTATCCTTGGTCATGGATTAGTGCCCAAGTTCTCTTTTTCTTTTGTAATCATCAAGGGGTAACCTACATGTCGTCATGTTTATACTGACTGTTAGTAGTTATTCCCTCATTTCCAAATCTTAAGGAAAGAACTCTGGAAATTCCTTGCTACTGATAAGTAGATTCACTATCATATTCTTATCTATTCAAAAATTCTGAAAAGGTTTGATACCTCGTTCTTTTTCTTTCTTGGTACTTCCAAGGGTTTTCGTGAGTAGTTTTCCTTTAGGGTGTGTCATTCCCCACTCTGCTTCACTATTCAATATCATCGTTTGGTATTGAGTCTTTGCGGGACTTCTCCAGGATTCCATTCCAAAAGTTAACTTATTTGGGTGAGAATCACACTGTAATTGCAATATATTCTTGTCCATGTTTAAATGAATTTTCGTTTCGTAGGCTCTGATAACATTACCTCTCATGGTTGGTTATTCTCCATGTGGTGTTTGAATAATGTTTTCCCAACCTAGCTCTATTTATTTGCCTCTAAGAGTTCTTTAGATTGTACACCCTCCTCACCAATAGCCCGTAACTTTAAAAGAGAAGATCAAATAAACATTTCATAAATTTCTTCTATAGATCTTGAATTAGCAATACCTATCGAGTTCGGAGGTCTTGTATCATGCAACTGGTAAAAATTTGCAAACACTGTATTGACTTACCATGGTATTTCATTATGGAGAAGGGTGTCTATATTACTCCATGTTAAATTAATTTTTCTTTAAAAACTGATTCCTGTATTTAAAAATTAGGCATTCTCATATTAGCTTTGTATTGACTTTATTTCCTTACGAAGATCCTGTCTAGTACATTCTCTGTGTCTCGTCTATTCCTCTGTATAACTAAATTATACTCATCCACTGTTAAATGTTCTTTTTTTTTTAATTGGTGTCGGAACTACTGTACAGTTACAAAAATCATATTTCTTGTAAAACCCTTTTCTTGAATTGGATATTGTAACTAAATATGGGGCCCTGTTTGATGCGAGGGTACTCATCAGATTGATCGAACTCGCTCCTCCCCTTTCGGTTCGTTGACGGGTCACGACTAGGATTTGGAGCACACCCATGGAAAATCCAAGATAAGTAAAGGTTATGTCGATTGATAACTTTGTTTTCCTACAAGGATTATCCAATTTCGAGTTTGGTTTGAGTTATGTCTGTTACTAAAATTTAAATGCTTTGTTCTTTTATAGGTTTACATGGATGTTGCGGTGGATTAAAATCAGGTTCTGCTCAAAAAGGTATTTTGGTTTCTAGTAAGAGAAGTTCTTGAAGGATTTGGAGGAAACCTAGTGATGTTGATCATCACACCGACGTTCTTTATTTAAGACTGTTTGATTCGAATCTTTAGATGTACAGATCTTTGAATTTTTGGCTAAAGAAATGTTTTAATTCCCTTCCTATCATTCAGCGGTTGCGATTTACTTTAATAGTCTCTGTACCATGGACTTGTTGAGATATCCGAATTAGATAGCCATAATGTGATTTACAGGGAAGGGAAGAACTATACATTGATCTATTTCGGACATTTAATAATGAAATATTTATTCATAATTTTTTTGGTGTCGGGCATTAAAATTCTCTTATCTAGAGTATATTATACGTTAATTTATACACTCCTAGATTCATTTCCAGATTTCTTTAAATGTTTACACAGATTGAAATTTCTCCATAGACTTTGAATACCTAAAATGCATATGATCTCATGACAGGTGGAAAATTTCCAGGATTGTACGTTGGGAATTTTCATGGTTAAATCATCATTTTATACAGGTTAAATCTACCCTTATCATGACTAGTTTTCAGTGACTCTGTAATATAGTTTACCATCTAGATTCAATTATATTACTACTACAGATTATATACGTTTCTTATAAACCCATACATTTATACGTTGATCCTACTACTACAATGGATCACACATACAGTAGCAATATAGGCATATTCTTTAACAGAGTAGATGATTCTTACAATAGAGAACATATAGAAATCCATATAGATACAGTCGTTCCTACAACAGATAGTGTCCTATGATCATATAGATACAGTATTTAGTTGAACCAAATTATTTCTACCACAGATAATTTACAACAACTCTGTAATTCCATCTAACACATATGATAGTAAGAAAATCATCTAGAATAGCAAACGTATACAACCGTTCCAATGACACAAATGCGATAAGGGAAAGTAGAGAAACATATCTGAACTGATTTGCTAGAAAAACAAAAGGAACAACCACATTCCTCCCAACCGTAGAAGCCAAATTGCTTTCCCGGTTCACCCCCTAGCCTGACCATGAATCCATGAGGGAAAACTTGGAATCTCCTCTTCAGCAATGTCTTTCAGTTTTAGTAGACTCTTTTTGCCTCACACTCAATCAGTAGTGTTCATAATAGCAAGAGGTAAGTATTCTTCCCAGCATGATCCTCCTTGCCTCACACTCAAAAAACAGTTTTTATAACAACAAGATGCAATTCCTTTTCCCAGCATGCTCCTCCTTGCCTCACACTCAGAAAATAGTGTTCATAACAGCAAGAGGTAATTCCTTTTCCCAGCATACTTGGCAGCGTCCTGCCTCCTCACATATGTTATTTAAAACAATCATTTTTTCCTAGGTCTTTTCCCTCCCTTGGGAATTTTTGTAGCTTTCTAAATCCCTGATTTTTCAGGGACTGCCAATGGCCAAATCCCTGATTTTCCACTTGTAACAATCAGCCCTGAGGTAGTTCCAACATGTTCCCCACTCATGGAGTCATGTTCAACTGATTTTAACATGGTTGTTCCATTTGTCCTCCTGCAATAAATATAAAATATTTTGTTTTCATACAAGTTTCATAATCAAATAGTTAGTTGGGTCAAATCAGATCTCTACCCAACAGTCATATTAATTAATTACAATTTACCAAATTTGAATTTCGAAATTGCCATAAATGACAAAAAAAATCCAAATTCGAATTTACCAAAAACGGAATAATTTTCCTAACAATTTTCGAATTCAAAAATAATTTATTTTTGGGGATGTCACACTAAACTTTGCAGTATGAGAGATTACTTTGCAGCACTATTTTTTTTTGTATAGTAGTTGAAACTACATCTGGTATCCTGTAGGGATGACTCCCCAGGGTAACAATGACACTACGGGGTCGAGACTCATAAACAACATGACACCTCCACATATATGGCTAGCCTAACAAAACATCAAATATTTCTAGTGGGGAAACATTACACAGTACCTCATCCTTGAAGGGCTTGATGTCATATGACAAGCGACACTGTTGGCTGGCACGAAGATTGCATCCCTGGCGAAGCCATTCGATGTTGTATGGTTGCAGGTGTGGTGTTGTTAGAAAATGCAACTGCTTGATGACCTCTTATGAGATGAGGTTCTTCTATATCATGTTATCAATAATAAAATGCAACGGGGTCACCTTCACCCACATTTTTGAATGGAAATGGTGCTCCCCCTCCTCAGGATCCTCTGGCTCTTTTGGTTGGATTGTTACGGTCGCGACAGTAGTAGTGGATTCTACATAAATTATTTGTCTCCTTTTATTATTGTCTAAATTGAATTCTGAGTTGAGGCTCAGCTCTGTTTCTTTGAGCTCGACCACCAATGAATGTTTCGAGCAACATTCATCGGTGTTGTGCAAAGGGATTTTTTGGAAGTCACACCAATTCCCAATGTCCTTTTTCATCTTCTTGTTACCCTTATTTTCCTATGGCTTGAACTGGTTGTCTTGAGGTAGATTGTTCTGTGAGTTATGGCTTCCTTTACCATACTTTGGTTGTTGCATATTTTCAAACCTAGATTCCAGCTTGTTCTGCTACTTAAATTTCTGCTCAATTTTGACAACATATCTATAAGCGGCTCCCAGTGATGAGATGTCCAAAAAATCCATTTCAGTTTGGATGTACCTATGTAATTCCCCGTGGTATTTCAGAACCAAATTTCACTTAGAGTTTTTGATAGCCATATTGGTGTGCAAAGTATGGAAGGTATTTGTGAACTCCAACACTATTTGGTCCCACTTTTCATGCAGTGTGGTCCATCTCATGTATTGGTCATCATAGTTTCCCACGGGTAATATTGCTCCTTGACCACATCCATAAAAAAATACCAAGTGGGCTCAGCCCCAAATATTCTAGACTCCTCTGTGGAATTTTTCTCCCAGTAAGTTTCCCACCAATGTTTGACATGGGGAACAACCTTAAGGAGAAAAAATGTGATCTTTTCTCTATCGAAAAAATTGTGAACAAGGAAAAACCTTCTAGCAAATTTAACCATTTTTCCAAAGCATCTGCATCGATATGACCTTCAAATATGGGAATATCAAAATTTACTTATACCTTGAATGGGGTAGCGACTCCAAAGTGATTTCTTGATGAAGACGTGCCTATTATTGTCGGCAATCGTTGAAGGATTTGGGAAAAATTCTCCAACATCTTGTTTCGTTGTTGCGCAAGGGCTTCCGCAAGAAACATCTTGATGGGATATTCTTCTCTCTCATTCCTCTTCTCTTCCACCATGGGAGGCTACTTGGGATGGAGAGAGACTTTTTCCTCAAGAGAAACTATCTCAAGACCCAACTCTCTATACCCTGACCTCATCGGGGACATGCACTAAGAAACAAAAAGGAGTAGCATGCTCTGATACCACTGATCCAGATTATTTTTTAGAATGAAATGAAAGAAGATATATAACAATGAAATATATAGATATATTCCAATAAAAACCGAGATACAATAATGCACAATTTTTATTAATGAGAGAATCTACAAAAACTGTAAAATTATAGAGTGAACGACTCGCTAGAATGGTGGCAGCTTATCTCTGAGAAGAGATGTGATGGCTATGCTCATTCACAAGAAGATGATGATGCTTACAATGAGTCTCTAGAGGCCTTTTTAACATAAATAAAATCCAAAACCCTAACCCTGGAAGATGAAATGCCAAAATATTTGCAAGCCCCGATGGGGGTAGTTGGTACGTCAACTTCCCAAGGGCGTAACTTTTGCATACGATCTATGTTTGGGGTGCACAATAGCTCTTTTGAAAGGTCAATCCAAGGACTAAAAATTTTCTCATCACACTTTGGCTAAATCCTATAGTGTGACTGTGGAGGGCCCAAAAAAAAATTTTTAGAGCCTCAAAACGACCCCAAAATTTTAGGACCCGAGAAGCTATAAAAAAATTGTCAAGGTAGAAACCCCTATTTTGAGCCAGTGAAATAGGTGGGTGGCCATCGATTTCCACCTGGATCATCACTGGAGTGGAAAAAAACCATACTAGTAACCTGATAGTGAATCCGAGAATACTTAATGTGGCAATATAAGTATAACCAACGTTTCCAAAAGAAGGGAAAACAAAATTTTCTCCGAAAAAAAGGGGTCCTTTGGTTGGTAGTTCCAGGAATTGATGTCATAGACACAGAATCAACCTAGAGTCTACTAAATCAAAGAGCACACACTACCTGTCAATTTTTCATTGAAGCCTGCATAGGAGATCTAGCTAAAGCAAGTACAAACAAATCTTATCAAGAAAGAATGAAAGATTCATATGGAAGAATGAGAAAATATATTCACACTACTCCAATGAGATGACCAGTGAATGAATAATTGATACCATTATGATTGATACCAATGATGATCAATATGATACAATGAATGAGTGGAATACACTCATATATAGGAAAGAACATTACATAACTAAGAAAAGAAATCAAGCAATTAGTTTTCCTTATGAATGCATGCATGAATAATAGTGATGGTCTAAATAGAAAGTCTAAAATAGAACTAGTCATTTAACTCCCACTGAACTAGTGTGTCAAAAATAGTAATTTCTTCAACACCCCCCCTGAACATCACTATGGAGTAAAAATGAGTCTCGACAACTAGGCCATATTAGGTACTCATGTACAATGAAACTAATGAACATTGAATAAAAAAAATGATGAAAGAGGGAAAACCACGTGGGAACAAACCCCCCCCCCTCAAAATACAATGTATCAAATAAAGAAAAGGCAGCTTCTGGGAAACTGTGTTCTTCACTCCAAGATGATCCCACAAAGTTTGAAACTTCTTCTCACTAAAATTCTTCATGAAGATGTAGAAATCTTTATGGATCTGATGAAGTCCTTTAGAAACTTGTCTAGCCTTATACCTCTTGATCCTATGGACCCATATGTACCTGAACATATTTCTTTCTGGTGGAAGTGGAACTAGATCCCAAGTCTGATTCTTTAGGAGTGATTCATACTTCTCTTCCATGGCTTCTTACCATAAATGATTTCCCACAATTTCACTATAGAGTTGTGGATCAAAATATTGAACCATATATCAATGCATGGGCATCTCAAGTTCAGAAGCTGAAAGTACATGAAAAGGATCCTCATGTTGAGATTGAGTCATCCTTGAATCCAATGGATTCTCTGCAAGGACACCTGCTTCCTGAAGTGTGAATTGTGCCCTCTTAGGCATCTATTGAAGCTTCGACGTTGGATTCTTATCTAGTTGTACTACCTGCTCATTTCCATGTACAAAATCTAAGTGTATGGAATCATCTCTAATGTCTGGAATTGATGGAAGCACAAGAGTATCTCCATGTTGCACTGGAGGTGCATGAAAAGTACTCTCCTTATGTGTAAGTAGAAAAGAAAAGTCATCATCAACAAACTTAGTGAATTTATACAACCTTCATTTGTGATCCACCTCACCAATTGCAATAATGGAATTGTCATGCATATCAAGTACAGAAACTGAATCTGATGTAAATTCAACCTTTTTACCTTTATGAGTGATCTAATAAACTAAGAGAATATTCATAGAAAGATTTGGAACATGTAAAACATTCTCAAAACTTCCATTAGGGAGTTCCACTCTTTTCTCTCTTGATACTGCTACTGGAGTATCATCCCCCATGAGAATAGGGGGTCTTGAGCATGAACTCAAAGAAGTGAAAACTTCCTATTCCGCTTCCATATGATGTGATGCACTAAAATCTATAATCCATGAATTAGATGAGGAATTAATTGCAAAAAGAGCATGATGATTACCTTTCTTAGGAGCATGATATTCTTCCTTTTGCTTCATGACTCCTTATGGAATGAAGTTTCCAAGGTTGTTTTGTTGAAGTACATGTGCCATAAGATCGATTTTCTTCTTCATGCATGTGGATTCTTCATGATATTTTTTACTGCAGTAAGTGCAATGATTTCCCTTCTTCTTCTTCTTGGAATCTAAGGGAGAAATCATTGCATAAAGGTACGACCACAGATTTTTATTAGTTTCAAGAGGTGATCTTACGACTTCCTTTATGAGTAAATAGTGAGGAATTTCACCAAACGGTTGAAAATCCACTTGTAGAATGGGTCGATTTACTTCTCACGTGGGCTATTTCCTCAGAAAGTGAATATTTTGGGAGAAATCCCTTTGTCTTTTAAATGGATTTTGCTCACCGAAACTCTGATTTTCCTTATTCTCTAGCTTGTCTGGTTTGCTCCAAGCAATGTAGCTCTGATACCATGTCAATGTTTCATTGAAACCTACACAAGAGATATAGCTAAAGAAACTACAAAAAAATCTTATCAAGAAAGGACGAGAGATTCATATGGAAGAATGAGAAAATATATTCACACTACTCCAATGAGCTAACCAATGAATGAATAATTGATACTATTATGATTGATACCAATGATGATCAATATGATACAATGAATTAGTGGAATATACTCATATATATGAAATAACATTCCATAATTATGAAAATCAATCAAGCAATTATCTTTCCTTAGGAATGCATGCATGCATAATGGTGATGGTCTAAATAGAAAGTCTAAAATAGAACTAGTTAGTTAACTCCCACTAAACTAGTGTGTCGAAAATAGTAATTTCTCCAACACTACCAAAGTCCCTATAATATAAGAGAAAAAAAAAGAAAAAAAGTAGGGATCTTCCAGAGACGGGAAATGAGGTCATCAACGAAGATATGAGAAGTAGTTACCCCGACCTCCACATAACAACCCTTCCTAGTGTAAGTAACCCTTGCTTCATGGGGCCACCCTCTAGGGGTGCTGAAAGTGTGATGCAACATCTGCCTCGGGGACCACAAGGAACCTTCTGAAGAAGGAACCCCCCTTGCAGTCACTCGTGTAGAATCCTAGAAAAGGAAACTATGTTTACCAATTTCACAATGGACGATCGGGAAGGTAACCAGACGACAGTCAAGACTAAGAAAATGGAACTAGGAATGGTGAACATAAATCCATGACCCAAATACTAAGAATAAGTGGTGTCACCCTAGGGACTTGCCACTCTTTAAAGCTCCAAACTTGTTGTAGTCCCACTAGGCAAACGATGTTGAATTTTTACTATGCTAGGCTCAAGCATGAGGTTTATTTCAATTTTAGAATTTACTTGAACCATAGACAAATGCAGCTACACCATTAACAATTGCTACAATAAACAAGATCACAAGAATAAATACCATGCACAAGAACAGATGAAATATCCTGGGAAACCCTTCTCAACAAGGGAAGAAAACCCAACAATTCTTTGCTATATTCTCAAGAGAAAGACCTCCCACACCATAGACCTAGCACACAAAAGGGTGCTCTCAAAAACCAAGAAGGATAGCACACAAGAGAGGTGTGCACTTCATCCCTAGAATATGTACTTGCTAAAATTTCCAAAGTCACATGTGTGTTGTGTTTCCTCAATGGGGAAATCATATTTATTTATACTAGACTCGACACATCAAAAGTGGTGTCTATTGGCACAACAGGACCAACCTCAATAACTTAGAATATAATTAATAATTACCATATTAATTATCTTTTACATTAATTATCTTTCACTTTATGGTGGGGCCGACCTGTAATCTTTACATCACAATTAGGGTTACAGGTAAATCGAACTCTTAGATAATATAGCAAGGGATCTCACACGCCCTCTAGTGCTTATCCACTAGGGGCACGTCCACCTATGCTCAACCACAGGGACATCCAACTCAACAGATATCTATCTCACTGAGTCTCAAAGGAGAATCATTTGGACACACACTCACTAGTGCTCAACCACTAGAGGCACGTCCACCTATGCTCAACCACAGGGATGTCCAACTAAACAGATATCTATCTCACTGAGTCTCAAAGGAGAATCATTTGGACACACACTCACTAGTGCTCAGCCACTAGGGTCACGTCCACCTGTGCTCGTCCACAAGGAAGTCCTACTCAACAGATCTCTATCTCATTGAGTCTCACATGAGAATCATCTGGAGTACCACATCATCTCAACTCTCTACACAGAGGAGAACAATAACCCATCACATGGGCACCTTCACCCCTCACATGGGTACACATCATTTCATCTCAAACGACACACCCATCTCATGGGCCTCCTCCCCACATAAGGGCACACAATGTTCCATCTCAATCTCATAGAGGAATGACACACCCATATCATGGGCACACCTAGCTCATGGGCTCTCTCACAGGCCAACTCATTCAATCTGTGTCCTGGAGGATGTCTCATGAATTTGTAATCATCAACACTCCCTCTCAGCTAGAGAGGCATTCTCCACTAGGCCAAGTCTCTCATAGAAGTACTTGAACTTCATCTTGGAAAGTGGTTTGGTGAAGATATATGAAATATGCTAATGTGTAGGAAGGTACTGCACGTGTGTTTCTTTCCTATGCACTATGTATCTGATATAATGATATTTCATCTCAATGTGTTTTGATCTATTGTGAAACACAGGGTTCTCAGAGAGATTCACACGGCTCTAGTTATCACAATGAATAATGGTAGGATCCATCTCATGATCAAATAATATGTCAGGAGCTTGTGAAGCCACACTACTTCGCGGACTGCCACACTCAATGTTATATACTCTGCTTCTGCAGTACTCAAGGCCACAGAGCTCTGTTTCCTGCTGCACCAGGAAACCATGGCAGACCCCAAGGTAAAACAACAACCGTATGTGCTCTTAAGGTCCACTGCGATGCCTGCCCAATCTGCATCGGCATATCCTTGAAAAATCAAGTCTACACTGGAGGCATATCTCAGGCAATATACAACTATGCCTCGTAGATATCTCAATACATGCTTCATTGCTATCTAGTGAGTTTGTTTCGACTGAATCATGAACTGACTAAGTACATTCATTTCAGAGGATATATCAGGTCTGGTTTTAATCAGATACATCAATAATACAATCAGTTGTCGATACAAATGTTGATCAATCTCGCCTAAATCAGTAGAAGCATCATTCATTTTCCTCAAATCCATCAGCATCGGTGTAGGAATGGATTTGCACTCTGTCATACCAAACTTCTTCAATATATTGACTGTATATTTTCCTTGACTCAGAAAAATCTCATCATTCCTCTGCCATACTTCTATTCCCAAGAAGTAGTGCATCATACCCAGATCCTTCATCTCGAATTCAGAAGTCAATGCTTGCTTGCATTCAGCAATAAGTCTTTCTCAACTAGATAGGAATAAGTCATCCACATACAGCACCAACATTAGGCACTCATTACCAACAATATGATAATATAGGTTTGGATCAGCTGCACTCTAGTTGAAGCCCAAACTCATCAAGAATCCATCCATTTTCTCATACCAAGCACAAAGTTCTTGCTTTAGTCCATTCGGGGCTTTCTTCAATCTACACACATGATATTTTTCGTTGTGTGTCACAAATCCTTCTAGCTTCTCGATATAAAATTCTTCCACAACATCACCATTGAGAAAGGTTTTCTTTACATCTATTTGATGTAGTTTCCAACTCATGGATGTAGCTAGTGCAATGATATTACGGATGGAATTATATCAGGATACTGGAGCAAATGTCTCATCATAGTCAACTCCCTCTACTTGTGAGAATCATCTGGCTACAAATATTGCTTTGTATTTCTCGACACTTCCATCAGCTGCATGCTTGATCTTATAGATCCACTTGGAAGTCACTACAGACTTCCCTTATGGTATCAAAACAATATCCCACACATCATTCTTCAATATGGATTGATATTCTTCTATCATGGCATATTTCCATGCCTATTGACCTATCACTTCTCCATGACAAGAAGGCTCAGAATCAATGATGTGGCTCATGGCTGAAAAGTAGCTCGAAAATCTCTTTGGTCTCTTGCTCTCTCGAGATGTGCCTCAAGGAGTTGCATGTCCCTCTGCCTCCTGCAGAGTTTGTCAATCCGAGGCAAGCCTTTTATGGCCTACTATAATGTCTCTGGGAACATCAACTGGAGCAACAGGATCAACAAAATCAATTGGATCAATAATTGTCTCCCTTTGAATTGTTCAAGGGGGAGAAGGTATTGTCTCACTATCAATCTCCATCTAATATTCCCTGGATCTTTGAACGGATAAATCTTCTTCAAAAATAACATCTCTTCTCACCTCAATATGTCTCTAACCAGGGATGTAGATTCAGTAATCCTTTGAAGATTCATTGCATCCCACAAATGTGCCCTTTCTTCCTAAGGGGTCTAGCTTGGATATATTTTCTTTGGGTACATGTACATATACTTGGACACCCAAATATCCTAAAGTGTCCTACCTTAGGCGTCACTCTGGTGAAGGCTTCTTCAGGGGTCATTCTCTTAAAAATTTGGTGAGGACTCATGTTACGATCATATACTATTGTCATGGATGCTTCTTCCCATAGAACCGTAAGTAGATGTTGATCATGTATCATTGCTTTGGTTGCTTCAATGATGGTTCTGTTCTTCCTCCTTCTCAAATAGTTTTGAATCCCTCTGATTCAAGTGAATCCATTTGAAGTCTGAAGGATAAACATCTTCCTTTGTTGTTAACCTGCCTGGAACTAGAAAACAAATGAAAGGAAACAATACAAGAATATCTCCTAGAGGAGAATAATGAGTACATCTCTAGAATCAAAACAATTTAAGGATTGTTTTTACAGCTACAATGCCTACTTGTAATTTAGAAAACTTAGAAATGTAGGTTAGAGGTATGATAATTAAAACAATCAAATCTAGAGTCTTCACTTGCAGTGTGTTGTTCCTTTGAATGCACTGAGGTCCCTCTGGATCCATGATTTCAACAAAGGTTACTTCCTCCTACAAGTACCCTCATGACAATGATACAAATAATATATACAAGTGCATACTTGAGAGTGTTGATATGATTTCTCCAATTGCACCTAGCTGATCTCTGATCTCTAACATCTTCATGAAGAATATAGCAATGATGTCACCTTTTTTCATCTTGATATTTTGAAGCTAGCCCTTTAATGTAAGAGCTTGAGTATATGATTATATCCCTTGCCTTGATGTCATCTTCCTTCCTTTCTTCCTTCTCTTCATTGGTAGTTGTCTTTGGTAAAGCTTTTTATATCACCCACAATAGATATTCCTCTTCAAGAGTGATCTGAAGTATTGACTTCTAGGAACTGAAATTCCTTGATACATCAAGCCTATCTTCCACCAAGGTTATTTTCATCATATTTTCATATTCTTCACAAACCCTTGTTAATTGGGATAGAAAACCTAACGGCTAGGCTAGGCTAGAAAACTTAGGTTTTCTTGGGCTTATGACTTCTAACAATAATCCTTGAAGGTTAGAAGAAAACTGGTGAGATGAAAAGCTCCTTCAATGATCTGCAGAAACCCTAAGACTGAAATTTCTGTAGAAAAATGTGAAACCCTAGAAGCCCTAGGGTCAAAAATACAAAATGCTCGAAAATGCAATCTGAAACTTGTTGGAGGTGTGTTGAAGGAGGTTGTACACTCCTGTACAAATTTTATCCCCAACGCCCAATTTTATGGTGTTGAAATGGCCAAACAAGAGAGGGTCATATGAATTTCTGGAAACCCTAGGACGGTCGTACGGTTCTGTAGAAAAGAACAGTTTTCTTTGAGTTCTTTTGCAATGGGTTCTTTAAGACCTATTCTTTGATCCCATGTTGAATTTTCACTATGCTAGGCTCAAGCATGAGGTTTATTTCAATTTTAGCATTTACTTGAACCATAGACAAATGTAGCTACACCATTAACAATTGCTACAATAACCAAGATCGCAAGAAGAAATACCATGCACAGGAACAAAATAAATAGCTTGAGAAACCCTTCTCAACAAAGGAAGAAAACCCAACAATCCTTTGCTATATTCTCAAGAGAAAGACATCCAACACCGACCTAGCACACAAAAGGGTGCTCTCAAAAACCAAGAAGCTTATCTCCCAAGAGAGGTGTGCACTTCAGCCCTAGAATATATACTTGATGAAATTTCCAAAATCACATGTCTGTTGTGTTTCCTCAATGGGAAAATAACCTTTATTTATACTAGACTAGACACATCAAAAGTGGTGTCCACTGGCACAACAGGGATGACCTCAATAACTCAGAATATAATTAATAATTACCATATTAATTATATTTTACATTAATTATCTTTCACTTTATGGTGGGGCCGACCTATACCCTTTACATCACAATTAGGATTACAGGTAAATATAACTCTTAGAAAATATATCAAGGGATCTCACACACCCACTAGTGCTCAGCCACTAGGGGCACGTGCACCTGTGCTTGACAATAGGGACGTCCAACTCAACAAATCTCTTTCTCATTGAGTCTCACAGGAGAATCATCTGAACACACACTCACTATTGCTTAACCACTATGGTCACATTCACTTGTGATCAACCACAGGGATGTTCTACTTAACATATCTCTATCTCACTGAGTCTCACAAAAGAACCATCTGGAGTACCACATCATCTCAAATCTCTACACAGAGGAGCAAAATACACCCATCAAATGGGCACCTTCACCCCTCATAAGGGTACACATCGTTTCATCTCAAACGACACACCCATATCATGGGCCTCCTCCCCACACAGGGGCACACAGTGTTCCATCTCAGTCTCATAGAGGAACGACACACCCACCTCATGGGCACACCCAACTCATGGGATCTCTCACAGGCCGACTCACTCAGTCAATCTCCTGGAGGATGTCTCACGAAGCTGTAATCATCAAAACATGGAAGAGGGGAGATCTCAAACCATCACTTCACTTGACCTCATGATTAACTCCCATATAAGAGGAGTTATCCTAACAAACGTCAGCTCTTACTACTTGGATTTCGACACTCTCTATTATTCGACAATCTCATTTAAGTGGCCTTGGAGAATTTACTCTCCACCCTACAACCAAGGCCCTAAACTCCTAGACTTGTGGTCATTTTCTAATAAATAAAGGGTCTAAGTGATTTTAGATTATGTGCTTGTTCCTTTTATGGTTGTTTGTTACTCAAAAGGAATTGTGGATGCAACTTGATGATGATGTGTGACACTTAACTCCAAGAATACTTCAAAAGAAAATATGAATGCAATGCAATATTTAAGTTTTAATGAAGGATATATATAAAAAGGAGCAGGAGGTTTGAAGCAAAGAAGCAATTTCAACTTTCAAAGCAAGAAACATAAACTACCCTTTGAATGAAATTTAATTTGCTTTACAATGCAAGCTCAAAAATGCACCACCCAAAAACTAGAATGCAAAATTTATTTTCATTTGATTGTAGATGCAATGAACTCAAATCAAATGCAAGTTCTTTCTACTTCCTTAGTTTCAATGAAAGAATCCAATGTAGATACAAAGGAACATGAAACAAAAATATCAAACAAAATATGCACTCAAAATATTGACAAGTACTTAAAGAAAATGCAAGAATGCCTTTAACAAACGTTCAAATAAGAAAGCAAAGTTTTAAAGAAAAAGTAAATCACTTGTTGAAACCTCGAATCCCAAATAGAAAAGGTTAATTGCCAATGCAAAGTTGCAAAAGAGTCCAGGAATACTCTTGATGAAGAGTTTTTTAGAAAAGACAAAACAAGAAACTCAACAAAGCAACTTGTAAAATCTCCAAATCAAAGAAAAGACTCCAAAAGCAATCAAATAGAACACTTCAAAATCTTTGTAAGAATTGTGATAGAGGTCTTAACAACTGTAGGTACAAGGCTCAAGCTACTGAAAACATAGGCTTGTATAAAGGATTAGGTTAACCTTTATGATAGTCATGTGTAATTCACAACTTGATAAGAGATAATCAAATGAGAGACAGAGGAAAAAAGGACTGAAACTAAGCCAGAAGCAGAACTAATTCTCATGGAATAAGGGAGACAGGGCACTACTCATTGGGTAATGCTCCCAAAAACATTGGCAGGGAGTGTTCCTAACACTCTATAGGCCACTAAGGGGGAGAATTAGTGTCTGAAAATGCTTCAAACAGCCTAAGGCTCAGCCTATATTAAATAGGGAACATGTTATAGAATTTATAAGCTTCTTAAAGAAGACTGAAAACAAAGAAAATTACAAAAACCAAGAATTCATTAATCAATACACAAGAAAAAAGGGATAAAAACCAAGGAAAAAATTGTCCCCCAGTGGAGTCGTCATTTTTCTGTTGTGAGAAATTTCACCCTGCAGACTGGTTGAACTCCCCCTAGCCGAGTTTTCTTCAGTCTAGGATAGAAGAGAACAAGTGGACACTAACATCCCTCTTTCCTATCTATTTATGCATGAAAGTTAAAAGAAGGAGAAAGAAAATAATATCTAACCTTTTTCCCGTAGGTTTCCCTCGTTGCTCCAATGTCAGAACATAGAAACCACTCTTCCAATCTTACTACAAAGAGAAAAACAACCCCTCTCTTCTAATTGTGCAACATTAGATAAAAATTAATCTAACTAATCTAACAAGAATAGACAATCATGCATTAACTTGAGCAAGACAAGAATGAGGAAATAGGCCAAGTTGTATTAATGAAAGAAACATTGGATACTTACAACCATGTTGATGTGATGTAAGATTTCCTCCAAGATTCTCCTTTCCAAC
>ML793594.1:462092-479025 GCA_009831015.1 Picea engelmannii
GATCCCTATCATTTTTCCCTTGAAAATGACCAAATCTAGTCAAAAAATTCCCTTTTGACTTTCATCTCCAAGAATGGCCTTCAGATTTTTATTTGATAATTCATAACCAGCTTATTGAAGAAGATTTCAAACCATTCAAACCAAAAAAATCCCGATCTGGGAAAAAATTTGGCTATTTTGGCCATGACAGGCTTTCACCAGCTAATTTACCCGAAAATCTGCTGCTTAGCTGGTGAAAGGCAGAGCTTTCACCAGCTAACTAGTTATAATTCTGCTTTCTGCGCTGGTGAAACCGCAGAGTTTTTTCAAAATCAAATTTCTCAGTCACGGAGAGTCAGGTTTGCATGCTTAAATAGTCAATCGACATCTAAAAATCCTAAGCTTTCCAATGGTGCTTTCAAATCTGTATTTGGAGCCCAAGAAGCTAGTCAAATTTTCCCTACAAGATTAGGCATCATTCTTTCAAAAATGCCAGTGCATTTTTTATCGCTAACATATGGCTCCAACTGGGATGGAGACCTCCCTCTAAGGTCTCCAAGAACCTGGAAGACCTTGTGCCATTAGTATTGGGCCATGGATTCATTCATCCTTTTTAGTCCCAACAATTTTTACAACCTGCATTTATGTCTTTGGCTATTTACAAGATCCCTTAAAATTATGTTTTTGAAAACTCTACCACTTGTCTTTGGAGCTGCTGCCACTTGTCTTTTGCTAAATTAAAATCTGCATATTGTTCCCTCAATCTTGAACAAATTATATCACAAGCATCTTAATAATTTATCTTCAATTTGTTGCTTTCAAAACTCAAAGATATCACGTGCCAGATATATCCTAGAAATGTGGAATTTGGGCAAAATTTTGAGTGATCTGGTTAAAACAGCTTTCGGTGGTTAATTGTATCTAGAATTTGGCACCTTATCCACTGAAAGTACTCTGTTTTGGTGGTTAATGAGCACACTCAAGCTCACCTAAACCACTGAAAACAGAAACTTACCCAAAAATCAAAATTTGATGAATCTCGATTACCTGCTAGAGTACAAAGACCTCAGGGCTTGCTAGACGAAGCTCCTCTCTCTTAATGGACTTAGGTGTGACTGTCCTCCTGCCACTGGTCTTTTTAGCCTTTTCTTCTAGTGGTCCTTCTGTTTGAAATTCATTCCAAAAGAGGAAAAATCCCCAGTCCACATGTTTCTTCTTCAGAGTTTCTTTAACAAGAAGGGTAATGAGCCCCTGATGAGATAATCTATTAGCAACCTTTATTTTTTTGACCTTCACTTGTCTTGCCATCCTCGTAAGGGTTTTTTGAAAGAAGTAAGGAAGGTTTATAGGTTCTCTGCCTGTGAAATGATTTAGAAGTTTAAAATGACAAAACATTACCCTGTTGTAGCGCCCCTCACAAGTGATATATACAAAATTGCTTTCAGCAATGCCTGCCACTGAGGTTCCAGAAAGGACATTGGAAAGTCCTTCTTCCAAATCAAGTCTTTGTGAATGGGAAAAAAATAAGATCTGAGCTCTATATTTGATGGCACTATGGATTTGAACCAACACTCTCCAGTTCTTGGCAGACCTGTAAAATCTGCTATCAATGATGAATTCTTCCTTCCCTATTTTGGCAGACCTTCCATCATATACAGTTGTAAAAGATTCTACTACCTATTGATGAAAGTTGGTAAGTTTCTCACAATAGGTGAATACCCCTGCCTTTTTGAAATTCTCTGCTACCTCTGGATGCACCTCCAAGTACCAAACACCATCAACCTCAGCCCTCAAAGCAGATCTTGACTTTGCCATAATTAACTGCTGATGTGTCCCTCAAACCCAGGGATTATGCGTGTAATTGATGAACAGATGGATCTTGAGTCAAAGAGTGTGACTCGGCACGAAAGTATAAATTATTAATATTTTTCTAGGTCATCAATAGCATGAGACATTTAGGCAAGACTCGAATCAAGGAGTATATGTCAAGTTTAATGGTATGACTTAACAACAGACCGTGACTCAGCAAATAGAGTGATTTCAGGTAATAAACTGAATCAGGGTTTCAACCTATGAGTTAACTCAATGTCCAAGTATATAACCAATAGTGCAATTGAGGACGAAGGACAAACTCAGAGTTTAACATTTGATTCAAGCTAATTAACCAGTGTATGATTGAGAATAAACTCAACAGCTATTGGTAGGACTTGGAGTTCAAACAAGAATCAAACCTTAGATCTTCAGTTATTGTAGGTAAACTCCAGTCAGTTTAGGAAGAATTCAAGTAAGAATTTGACTTATTAATAGAACTGTGACTCAATCAATCAGAAAACGAGCTTTGAGCTAAGAGTAATTCAAGTATTAATCATACAGATCCAAGATTAAAATGATTTGTTAATTGAAATGCACACCTGGATGATAAATTCGCTTGTCAAACTGGAGTTTCAACTATTCTTAGCCACCTTGAACAGATCTGGAGCTCTGATAGCGCGTCTGGATGAGAGATTTACGAGCTGTTTGAGATGATTAATAATGCTCGGACTAAATGCATGATGTGAGGGGAAATTAACCACATTCCAATCAAGCTTAGTAATGACATCACAAAATTCGTGGCCATTCTCCTGATGATCCGCATATAGTCTCCAATCTGTTATGAAATTTGATTAGCTTCAGAAGTCATCTTCCCCAAACACTCTGGATGGTAGATGTGCCCACAAGCTAGCTTCTTGCAGATCCCGATGAATAAATGCAAGTGAAAAGAAAGTCATTCCATTCCAGTCCTGACTCATTTGGAACAAACTATCTTTTCCCAACACAAGCGCGAAGCGCGACAGAAAGAAAATAGTGTGAAATAATAGGGAACTCGAAGTGGTCACATGCACCAGTTGTAGACGCTTATGGTTCACTGCGTATGGGATATTGCCATATGATCATGGGCTTAATGTCAGGCATTCCTGCCACAAGTCTTAACCTCCACCTGGGAAGACGCAGAAGCAGCATGTGCATTTTTGGCCCTGATCTTTTCCATGGCCAGAGAAACTCCATCCATGCTTTCTTTGCCAGGAAATCACCCAAAATCAGAAGGGCTTGTTGCATCACTCCAACAGAACCACTCTCTTCTAGAGGAAGCTACAAGATCTGAAAATGTCTGCGTCGACCACCAATCAGGGGCACCTCCATGTGAACCCACTGTTGAGTCACCATTACTACCAGCCAACTTGAAGGAGTGCCTTCGATTTTCTTTAAAAGCATAACCTGCATGTTGTCTTCTGAGATGAAGATTTAATTTATACTCATGTATGTAACATTTGTCATAGCCCTCATTAGGACAGGCAAAAGGGCGATCTGAAGGGACAGAGCCATATACTGGAGTTGGAACTTTTGGATGAAGAAACTCTTTTTTAGTTTGAGGGGGCAGCTTCACTGCATTTGCCAAATTCTTCTCATGTGTGGACTTTATGTGAGCTATATGTTGGGTAGTAAGATATAATGAGGGTGATAGACATCGAACTAGTTGTTAAGCGCCCAACAAATAATGAGAAAATAACATCAGCATCTCCAATCCTTGATATACCAGTTGTAGGTCTGACAACATATTTTATGAATTATGTCCATACAAATACTTGTTGGAGTATTGGAAGGTGTGAATGAAGAACCTGGTAATACAAGGGTCAAAAAATGTAGAGCTACCACTACTTGCATTCATGTCACCAGCAAATTTTTGCACCCCTAAACAGTTCAGGGCTATTCAAAACCACCACTGTCTGGTGATGCATTTCATGGTGTTGAGCGTATATAGTTGTTTCCCCTTCATAACCAAGCAACTTATTCTCAGTATAGGACTACAAACAATACTGGGCCTCTTTTAGATACTGAAGCATTTAATAGTCATGGCGTATACACACCCCGTCAAGACCCGCAATGTCCTACTGGTCTTTTGTTCCAATCTAGAACTTATAAACAAAACCAGTCGAGAATAACAAAAATAAACAGAGGGAATTTATAAATCGCAGCTGTAGAGAAGAAAGAACAATGAGATGCCTGCTCTAGACTACATCAAGGCCAACATGCAAGGCCATTTGCTCAAATCTCCTCATCCATCCCTACAACTTATTCAAATTGTAATAAAATGTTGAACACAAGTTCCTGCTGCAAACTACTAGACTAAAAAGGATCTCATGCTCGATGACAAGCTTATTTTATATCTATTCCTACTCTAACCAGTAGAGGTGGATTGATCAAGTAAAACTAAATTTCCAATGCATCCAAGTAAGAAACTTATTTACTGAAACTATTCTTGATCTTAACCCAAAAAATGATGGAAGCCATATCATGCAGAAATATAGTTGATAACAGAAACAAAATTGTCCCTCGCCTGACAAAAATGTTTTGATATTTATGCTGCTCATAGATTCCAAATAGTTTGTAATAGGGTCATAAAAACCATGAAAGAATACCTCTTTGAGCTGCTGATCCAACTGGTTGTATTTAAGTTGTTGATTACTTTCACTTATCTCAGTGCTGAATGTGGACTACTCAACCTTTATTAGAGAAAAATGCAAGCTCAGCAGCTGATCTGAACCTTTCTGCTCTCCTGCACCATACCTCTGTAATCTAATTTCATCAAGATGATATGTTGTCTTGACACAACAAACAATTTCCTTTCCAATAATCATATCTTTGCGAGATATGTCAAGACTAGAAAGATCTTCAACAGATTCACGACAAACATCAATAACAACATGCACATTCTTTTGATCATCTCTCTGTTGAAGAACTAGATGAAATTTGAATAAAAAATAAGTCTTCACAAACCTTATCATTTCCTTTCTCATCACCATATTGGTTGAATATAGGAGGATCAAGATAAGATCCTAATGACAGAGATGAAGCTTCTTGAATAGTAGGATCAACAATAACATCATGAAACAGATTTGGAAAAACCTCACCTCGTTCCTCATCATAATTTGAAATAGAATATTCATAAGGAGAAAGAATATCTTTTTGGTGTTCAAACTGAAGATTAGGCAGTCCCTGCAAAAAAATTTCCTCATGATTATTGCAATTTCCCTTGGTCTACAAATCTAGAAGATGTAGGCTGCCCTCAACATCTATTGTTGCTCCAATACTTTCACCTATTGAACTTTCAATCTTCTCATCATCTTTCAATTTTTCAAAGGAGGCAATATGATCTTGATAACAATCTAAGATAGTGGATGTATTTGGTGTACTGTTTAAAGCATCTATACTATGGTCATCATCCTGTAGATCATCAATATCTTGGTCATGATGAGAAGCCTCTCCTGCTATAGCATATTTCACATAACTATCCGATTCCTTATTCAACAAATTGAAATCATGACAGCATTCAGGATAGAGAAGGTCAGCTGAATATATCTCTTTACAAAAGGAATTGAAGGCTGAATGGAAATATGTCAAAGAGAAAACACTTGCACTTGGAAGAGACCGACACCAGTCAAGAGCAATCCCTTCTAATGAAAATTTGAACATCCTCATGTATAATTTCAAGCCGGTCAATAAAGTCATGGAAATCCAGCAAATGTTCAGCTGGTACTTCCCACTTCTCTCCACGAAATCTGGGAATACTACGTTCCCATTCATCTCTAGTAGGTACTGGATGAGGGTAACCATAAATACTTGAAAAATCATAGAATGCATACCTCTTTGCTAAGATCCTGTTCATGTCATACCAGTGGAGTCACCAACAATTTTCTGAATAATGGAGTCGCCACTGAATTCGTCCTTCATGGAGTCGCCAGATAGATAATTACAACCGAAATAATGTCCAGGATTTGTCTATCATCAAAGTTGGATCTATGTCGTCTCCCAAGGAAGCTGAACTTCAATCTCCTCTCCCCGGCAACAACGCCAATTTGTTATCACTCCAAGAAACTCCTTAGGGTTGTAGACTAAGGATGCTTGGTAACTTAAAAATAATGTGTAGATATGCTTGGAACAATGGGGTATTTAATGATCAGTGTAATAGACAACTCATCATACATCTAAAGAAACAGTTCTTTCAGGAAACAATAATCAGATCAAGTAAATTGAAAGGAGAGGATGAAGAACACTATTCTTGATTGCCAAATACAACTGAATGTAGGGCTTAATGCAAGATAGAAAGAAATCCTTTACTTCAAGTCTATGAGCTCAATAAAGAGATAACAGTCTTCATAAGCTAAGTTAAACTGAAACAAATTACAAAAAGGGGAACATGGATATTTATGATATTGAAAATGAAAGGAAACTGAACTTTTATTCTGTAAATAAGAGTCTATACAGTAGCACAAAATATATTCCCAGTTTTAACCTCCTTTAGTGCTCCAAATGTCTTTGTCTAGATCCTTGAAAGATGGATCAGATTTACTAAAAATAGTCAAATAAAAATAGATACAACAAGTGTAGGATGAAATCCTATAAAAATGGCTCTAGAATGGAAAATCAAAACAAAATAGGAAAGGTCCTATTTAATGATCTCTAAAAATAGTAGATTGTTGATGAAGTGCAGTTTTAGCCTCCCAAGGATGTTTGATTTGGTCCTCCAAAGATAAAATTTGAATTTGGTGATGTGTCATTTGATCCCTATCATTTTTCCCTTGAAAATGACCAAATCTAGTCAAAACATTCCCTTTTGACTTTCATCTCCAAGAATGGCCTTCAGATTTTGATTTGATAATTCATAACCATCTTATTGAAGAAGATTTCAAACCATTCAAACCCAAAAAATCCCGATCTGGGCAAAAATTTGGCTATTCTAGCTGTGACAGGCTTTCACCAGCTAATTTACCCAAAAATCTACTCCTTAGCTGCTGAAAGGTGGAGCTTTCACTAGCTAACTAGTTATAATTCTGCTTTCTACGCTGGTGAAAGAGTAGATTTTTTTCAAAATCAAATTTCTCAGTCATGGAGAGTCCGTTTTGCATGCTTAAATAGTCGATCGACATCTACAAATCCTAATCTTTCCAATGGTGCTTTCAAATCTGCATTTGGAGCCCGAGAAGATAGTCAAATGTTCCCTACAATATTAGGCATCATTCTTTCAAAAATGCCAGTGCATTTTTTATCACTAACAGATCCGATTATTCATTATGAACTCCCGACAACTCCAGAGATTTTTGCGCATGGAGGGGAATCAAATACATATACCGCTATAAAAAGTTCAGAAGTTAGGATTTTGTTTGTGCTTTAAAAATTAGTTCGGATTACTGTTAGGATTAGTTAAAGACAGTTGAAGTTAGTTCATTTTATGTTAGGTATCCTATGATGCGGATTCAACCTCCTTGAGAGAGGGAATTTATATAGAGGTTCATCCATTGTAATTGAGAGGGGGGGGAGCCTAGGGGGAAACCTCTTTTGGAGAGAGATCCTTTTGAATGTAGAGTTATTTTGAAAGCCCAGAATGGAGTTATACAGAGTGACATGTTTACTTGATATTGTGAGATTCATCACGGTCAATTCTTTCACTATGTTCTCTTTTTTGTCATATTATCTATCTGTTCCTTTATCGACTAAGTTAAAATATGTTTGGAATTCATTTTACATGCTCCTTACACACAGTTGATAAGTGTTCTGTTTCGATGGTGACTGGTCAGAATTCACTCCAGATAAGTGCTTTGCATCTAGTTATCAGCCTTCAGTTTTTTCCTCCAAAGTTGTAGTGGAAATTCATCCTTGATAGATGCTTTCACTGTGATGGCCTTTTCCTTTTCTTTTTTTGTTGTTATATCATGATTATTTATAGCTGAAAGATAGACTTACTTTGCCTCATTTTCCTCAAGTAATACAATCACCGCTATGATCTCTTTTCTTTGGTTTTCACTTGACTCCATCGCCCAATAGGTCTTTTCAAATTCATGCAACCCCCAACCTTATTAAAAATATTTTCTGATAAGAAATCTGGCCTTCTTACTGTAATTATTGAATATTCCTGAGTAAAGAGCCCTTGGCCATTGAGATAACTCCCTCTGAGTGTATTAGGTCAGAAGTACACTCAAAATCAATTTTCAGGGATTGGCTTGCTGCAACCCAAGTCAAGTTCCGAACAACAAATAATTTTTTCTTTTAAAAATGTGCTAAGGCTTGGCTCTTTTACAGCCTAGAGTCAACTCTTGAGACAACACAACCAACAAAAGATATTTTGAGAGATGACATGCAACATTGTTTCAAAATATTGTGTATTGTTTATGAAACAGTGGTTGCTATGGTACTCTTATTTATTTACCCAATCATGTATATTTTACTATATAAATGTAGATATACTTATTAAACTTTATTTCTATTTTTGTAGATATACTTATTAAACTTTATTTCTGTGTTTGTAGATGGAACATGAAGAGGCAGAACATCAAAAACAAGCCGACTAGGAAAGCATTAGGTTAAATAACCAAAGTACAATATTTCCTACAAGTGATGAAGACATGAGGCATGCACGTAGCTCGAGCATTGACAGTAGTTCAAGTGATGAATGACAATCAATATAATTCAATATTACTGCAAGTTGTATGTTTTGAAATATTTGTCTGTGAAAATTAGGGATCTTGTTTAATGTACTCAACATATTGTCCTAATTGCATGAGGACATGTTGCCAATAAGTGTAACAATTACATATTAACATTTTGTTTAATGTATTGGACATATTGTCCCAATTGGATGTTGATAGGTTACCAATAAGTGTAACAATTACATATTGGTTTCATTTTGATTGTGGACCTTTACGTTGTCCCATTTTGTATGATGATGGGTCTCTTATTCATATATTATAAAATGGGTTTCTCATTTTATTACATCGTCTAATGTTATGAAATGTTGTGTTGTTGATTAATTAATATATGGATGATTTACATTGTTACAAATAATAGAGTTGTAATCCATTGGATAATGGAATGATGCAATCATTATATCAAAACGCAATAACAAAAATATAAAAATCAATATTATTATAAAAAATATTTGATTTTGATCTGATTAATTGAAAATTTGTAAAAAAAACAAATTAATTAAAATATATACATATCGGTGCATTGTATTATTTTGAACTCACTAAATGGTGTGTGCCATAAAATAGACATTGATGCATTTTTTTGAGTCATAGACATTGGTGCATATTAATTACTTTGCAACACTGGTTCTAAAAATTTTGAAAAAACATCATTACTTTAAACAACATAACATACGATTATATTTATCATTTCAAAATAGTATTGTGCACATGATTACAATATGCATCGATGCTTTACATATAATATATGTATTGGTGCTTAGTAACAAAGAAAGGCATCAACATCTACCTCAAATGTTCAAAATTTCACTTCCCTCGAGTGCACATGCTAATATAGGCATGGGTGTGCACAAATTATATGAACACTAATGTGATATAAAACAAAAAAGAACAACTTGGTGCATAGTATTTATACGAGCACTTATACAACATATAACAAAAAAAAAGATGAAAGCGGTGCGTAATAATTATAATAGAATTGGTTATTTTAGTTTTATGTACGCACTGATGCTTGTTATGTAAACATGCATCTATTACACATTATTTTCCTCGCCCTTATGACTGTTAATGATGTAAACCTATATGTTTCCTTCAGAGGGGTCAGTGGCCTGAATTCCTAAAGAAAGAAGGGAGAAGAACTTTCCCTGAGAGAAGAAGTTGTATTTTCCTTTGTAAAAAACCCTATTAAGGAAGATTTCCGCAGGCTACTCTATACATAAGGTGCGGAAATGCCTGATTTCCATAGGCTACACTATAGCTAGGTTGTGGAGTTTCTGCAGGCTACATTACTGCTAGGGTGCGGCAAACTTCATACGTGGGAAAAACGAGCATCTTCTCGATGCTTCTAGAAGGAGAAGCTTCTATGGCGAGGTGGCTTCTGAATGGTTTGGATCTTACTCACTTTCATGATTTATTGGGATCATCCTAACCTCCTCACCTTATCCTCTTCATCTTATAAAAGGAGAGGAGTTCTCATGGAGAAAGTTAGTTTGATGAGGGTTTGAGTTGGATTGATCTTGGGAAATTTATCTTGAGCTTGGCTTTGTTAAGATATATTGTGAATAGCTATTAGATCCATGGTCTCAGAATCCTTGGAGAAATAAGTGTGTGGGAAGAAAGAAATTGTGGGAAGGAACCTTATGACATCAAGGCATCTGGTTGTAATCTCTCTTCCTATTATTTAATATAATACATATTAGAATATAGAAGATGGTGTGCTCGTTTTACCATTGACGATACCCTCGTCACCCAACCATAGGTTGAAGCCTCCCTCCGAGCACCTTAACCTTGACTAAGAATTCCTCTGGAAGCAAACCCTAGGCTAGATAGCCAAACAAAGGGGAGTGCATCTCTCCCCAAGGATAGTGCAACACAAAAGACTGATCAGATAGTCCCAAACCCTAGCCAAGAGATATTCAAGACAAAATTGAGAACTAGTTGTTGCTCCAGCTGCACCTGCAACCCTCCTCCAAACCTACGCACTAGACTGCAACTGCAGTGCGCACCAACTGGGAAACTGCAATTCTGAGATGCTGCAAATGAGAACTATTGCCCTATATTTATAGTAATCCTGGTAGTTTTGTTCGAGCTGACTTCTCCTTCTGGGTATGTGTCTATTCAGTATATTATTATTATTTCTGGTCGACTTCTTCTCTTGGAGGCTAATAGCCTAATATAAATTATCTTCTTGAGCCGACAAGGCTTCTAGGGTTATTAGCCAACTCATTAGGGTTTCTCTTGCTTTTCAGAGTCTTATATTCTCATCAGGTTCACACGTGGGGGTAAATACCTCCCGCAACTACCATAATATTAACACTCCCTCCTAGCTAGAGAGGTATTTACAGGTAATGGACTTGAGCACAAAATATACCATTTACCCGGTAGCATCAATATAGTCATCTAGACTATTTCATGACTAGATCATGAGCATCACCATCATCATCAACTGCATCATCTCTCAAAACCATACTTCATCTGAGTAGTTAGATATGATGTTGGATAAGTCACTCTCACCATAGAGTGATACAAGAGGAGTAAAAGCTCTGAACTATTTTTCGTCTTGAAAATCTTTGTTCATCATTCATCTGAATGATCATTGTCTCCAATAAACTATTGATGGTATTCAAGGCAATTAGAACAAGGATAGAACACACCTGTGTCTATTCATAGTAGTACATAACTACAATCCAGTGGTTAACTACCACATCAAGTAACACACGAGTACTTGATCAGCAATGTAAGGTTGCGAACGGTGAAACATATTCACCACAGTAGTCCTCATCTACTGTCATATAGTCTTCATAACAAACATCTAAGAGAATCCTGCATAGAAACAATGTTATGTTAAAAATTGTATCATCTGGGCCAATCTTTCATTCATGTCTGTGAGATTTGAAAGAATGTCTGCCACCACAGTAGTCTTCATATGCATAGAAACAATGTTATGATAAAAACTGAATCAACTGGGCCAATCTTTCACTCACGTCTATGAGATATTGAAAGAGTGTCTGCCCTCAGTATAGAATATCAACAATAATCATCTGGGCCAATCTTTCACTCACGTCTTGTAGGAAGCTTTTAGGGCAATTAAAAAAAATTGAATTGACGGGTGAAATTGTCCGTCCTCCAATTGAGAGAGTGGAACCGGTCTGGGGTTGTCTAATAACCCAAGCCGTTTTTGTGTGCATAGTAGGGTTTGTATTGAGCAATACAATACGTAGAAGAAAAACGTTATGGCTAACAGCTGAGAACGATGAAAGGGGAGACAAATCAATATGCGCATGCGAAGGTGGTGGGTTAGTTCACCGCCATGCAGGATATTAATGGTAGAGTACACGGCTATTCCATCAATCATAACATCAACCAAAATATTCGACAATCCCAAGATTTAAACGGTGATAATATACCAATGTGCCAATCTATGGTTTGAACCCATGAATGCACAATGTTAAATCAAAACCCATAAAACAAACATACGCCAAGTAATGATTCAAACCATAAAATCAAAACCCAAAGTTAAATGTTTATCCAATCATGCCATCGCATAAGTTCAGACTATTGCCATTCGATATAAAATCAAACTCACATGTTACCATGCGCTTGTATATAATCAAAATCTTATAACATTGTTACTAATGATTTTATAAGATCGAAAAGAGCTTAAGGATCACATTATATAAAACAAGATTAGCCATGACCCTTATGAAATCAAATATAATTTATAAATTACATGCTCAATTGCCTTATCAATTAAACAAAAACCAAGTTGCGCAATCAAAGTAAGAGTAGGAAAAGGGACATAGTTTGAAAGAATATTTGCAGCCATATGATAAACCAATGGTAAAGTGCCCTTCAGAATATCAATAAAAGACTACGACAGTCCAAATAACGATGGAGGAGTTTTCACGCTTTCAGTCGTGAAAATTGAATCGAAACCAATTTGCAAATGTCATAAAAAATGTCTTTTGTTTGCAAAATGTAACAGAAATTTGAAATTCAAGAGACATAGGTGTAGGCAGCTTTTAGGGCAATTAAAAAAAATTGAATTGGCTACTAACAATGGTGACATACTGGGAGAAGCAGTTATCTCTGTTGAAAGAAACAAATTCAGATTACGACGTCAAAGAAAAATTCAATTCAAAAACAACCACCAGAAAGTCGTACAAACATCATCCTTTACCATCTTTTCCAACGATGTTTTAAAAGATGCAAACCAAAAACAGTCTTAAGATCAGCAAGTCATGATTTTTATGATAAAATATTCAATACTGTTGGCATGGCCACTGCTGCCAGCAGGCATCCATAGCCTCGAAAGGGTTGCCATTTAACCCACTCGGACGTCTGTATCCTGTCAATAAGTTCTAGATTAGAATAAAGGACTTTAAAAGAGGTTTCTTATAATTTTACAGATTTTCATGTACCCGACATTGCTTCGCTGCCAGCGGGCCTGTTCAGTACCCCGGCGAAGTTGTCTTGGCACCATGCTTGCATTTACCCACTACCAGCGGACCTGTTCAGTATCCCGGCGGGTTTACAAACACTTCCCACAGCTCTTATTAATATTTTTATTTTGTTTTTCTTTTATAGATAGCTGAGTGGGGTGACACTGAAAAATCTTGATATTTTATCATATTTTTCAGACCTCATCAGAAATTTTTGATACTGTCCTTTATTCAGCTCCAGAAATGTTTTATTTCTAAAACAACTTACTTCGACAGAAAGACATCCTTTTGATTCATTCCTTTACAGAAAAGGGACAGCGTAAAAAGATAAAGATGATCATGACAAACTTCACTTAGAGATTGAAATTAGTAAACTTCTTTCAAACAAAATTTTCCAACATGAATATCGTTTTTAGAAATATGTCATTGATGTTCGTACAACCTTTCAGAAGTTATTTTAGCGAGGATATTTTCTTATGGTCTTTGTCTGAATGGCTCAGAGCACAGGCATGCATATGTTTCAAAACACACAAAACTGATCAATCAAATCAAAATAAAAAACAATAATAAAACAAAAGGAAATATTTACATACTATACAAGGATAAAAATCAAGAAAAGTATCTTTTCAGGGCTTGGCCATTCACCGGATAGGTGTCAAGCTTCCCTTCAAGATTCTGCAAATGAAAGGAAATAGGACCCAACTTTTCAGCAATAAAAAATGGCCCAAGCCACAAATTTTGAAACTTGGTGTGTTCACCCTTCCCTTCATGTGGTTTGTCCCACTTTAAGACGAGATCGCCTACTTCAAAATTTCTATCAGAAGTAGAATTAGAATTGAACCAGCTTTTAATCAGTTGTTGAGGTTGATCTAGTTTATGCTTAGCTTGAGTTCTTACTTCTTCTAACTTCATCAAAGTGTTAATACGGCTTTCTAAAGGGGGACAATCTTCTTCTTGAACTTTTTTTGACAATTGAAGCGAAGGAAGAAGAATATGAGGTGGCAGAATGGCTTCTTTGCCATAAACGAGGAAAAAGGGGGAATTGCCTATAGCGGCTTTGGGTGTTACCCTATCAGCCCACAACGCATTAAGCAGTGCATTGTGCTAGTTCTTGTGATTTTCAGCCACGGTTCTCTTGATAATCTTGATCAAGTTCTTGTTTGTTGATTCTGCTAAGCCGTTGCCCTAGGGGTAATAACTAGCGGAATACTTCAGCTTTATTGCCTTCCCTAAGGCGAACTCACTCAATGGTGCTAGAAGGAGGGCCAGAACTTAATTAATGGCACGAGGTGGTTGCAAGACTCCTCCCCCACCTAATCGCACACCTATAGTGACTAGAAGCCGTTCACAAGATAATATCCCCCCTCAAACAGCAACTACTTCAACTGAAGATCCATAGATCAAAGTTGAGCCAGCAACCCCTAATCCTACAGGTGGTGATCTCCAAGAGATCATTCATCAATCTCTTATCAAAACACATAGTGCCTTAGCTAGTCTTAGGCGACCAAACCACCCGTGGGGTCAACCTTTAGACTTCTCTGATATCAGAGAATAGTTAGGTGACATAGACCTCACTGTGAATCCCACAGATCCAAACACAAATCCTACTGTAGGAGGATCTGGGATACCTCCTTCGCCACCTCCCTCATCTCCTTCTTCTTCTGGGGGAGATTCCTCTTCTAACGAAGGTAAATCACCTTCTCGTCCTTCTACACCCACTACCTCAATGGCAAATCAAAACAACCCTACTAGACCCTGGTTGGACCAAGATGCTGTAGATGTACCTGGAGCCCAACACTCTTTACCTAAGAACCTGGAGAAATGGCTTCCTAAGTTTGATCCCGATTCAAAACAGATAGCTGAAGATCATATCAAAAAATTTATGTTAGCCATCAGACTCCGTAACATTGAACATGAAGATGTTGTCTGTAGGTTGTTCCCTTACACCTTTGAGGGTAATGCATCCACTTGGTACTTTTCCCAACAGCCTCATACTATAGTGTCTTGGGAAAAGTTTGAGTCATGCTTTTTGGAAAAATTCGGAGATGGCAAACCTCCGGAAGTCTTAGTCATGGATCTTTCAAACTTAAAAATGAACGCAAAAGAAAAAGTTAAAGATTTTAATCAAAGATTTTTAACACTTAAAAATCGAATCCCTGCAGACTCTATGCCTGCTGAGAGTCTTGTTATAGCTTACTACACTAAAGCTCTACATCAGAGTATAGCTATTTGGGTGAAAATATCTAAAAAGGCCACGTTGTTAGAAGCCTTTGAAGAGGCTACGCAAATTGAAAAGGACATTCTTAGTCTTAAGGATTCTTCTAGCAACGAAACTGAGACTGTTTCTTCTTCCAAAAAAAAGATTGAAGTTCTCCCCAGACCTACACAAAACAAAACACAACCCGAAAACTCTGATTTGGAAAATTTAACCAAAGTTGTACAAAAATTATCTAATCAAGTTATAGATTTAAAAAGGTCAACTGAGGAAGCCTCTTCGAGTAAAGGACCCTACAAACCTCCTTTCTGAAAGCCTTTTCCCCCCAACTGGCCTAATCCAAACCTTGAAGGCTTGAACCTAGAAAGTTTGCAATGTGCTCTCCAAATAATTCTAGGAACCCAAGATGACTTGATCCTTCCTGAAATCTCTCAAGAGGAAGACGAGCAGGAAACAACTCAAGAAGAAGAGTCTTCTCCAAATATCTTTGGAAATTTCTCGGATAGTATCTTTCAAGCCAACTTCGAGACTGTTCACCCTTATAACACTAGGAGTAAGACAACAAATAAACCTCCTGCCGAGAACATTACAACTTCGCCCCCAAAGCCATCTAAATCAGTAGAAACTAAACAAGGTAATGCTGGCCCTAAATTAGATTATGATGTTGTTGAAGATCTTGAAAAATTAAGGGCTAACATTTCTATTTATGAGTTGTTGAAATTTCCATTTTTGTTACAAAATATGTTGCAAAATATTTTAGACAATGGCAAGAATGGTAATTCAAATAGTAATAAGGTTATGCAAAGCAAAGTTCTGCAGAAGACTTCCACAAAAAATAATTCTAATCCTCAAGATAAAGGAAGCCTTCCTGTACCTCCTGTAAATAATGTAAATAATGTAAATAATACAAATAATGTAGATAAAGTAGCATTAGAAAATGCGAGTAAGAAACCGCAAGCTACAACTCTAAGTACTCGCAAGAATGTACCTCCTTTTCTTTTAACTTTCGAAATCTTCAATAGAAATGTGCATAATTGTATGGTTGACTCAGGAGCATCATCAAATGTGATGCCTTGTTCAGTCTGCCAAAAGATTAACTTCGAAGTAGAACCATCTTCTTTGAAAATCATACAACTTGATCGAACAGATGTTAAAGTTATAGGCGAACTGAAAAATGTATTGATTAGATTATCGTCTAACCCAAAGGTTCATCAGGTTATTGATATAATTGTGGTAGATATTTCAGAAGTGTATGGTATGTTTTTAAGCAGGGACTGGTCGGAGCAGCTACATGGTTACTTCGCAACGGACTGGTCTCACTTATGGCTTCCAGAAAACGGTAAGCCCAACAAGATCAAAGTGAATCGTGAGCGTTATTTCAAGTTCACGGTAATAGACTTGAATGACCCCAATGAACCATATACACCTCTGGCTGATTCACCTGAAGTCCAAGGGATGGACACCTTCTTCAAAAATTTCATGGCTGAAGTTTCACCTATCAACAATTCGCAACAGCAATCCGAGATCATAGCATGTACGCAACCAACAGCTTCTATCCAACAGTCCTGTGAGCCCGATGAAAATCAAATTTGGTCTTTATATTTCGATGGTTCCAAGTCCAAAGAAGGAGCTGGTGCAGGCTGCATCATTATCAATCCGGCAGGTAACAAAACATTATTGGCTTGTAGATTAGAATTTGAATGTACTAACAATATTGCAAAATATGAGGCTTTATTACAAGGTCTCAGAAAAGCCTTGGACATGCACATTCAAAATCT
>ML793594.1:508328-532284 GCA_009831015.1 Picea engelmannii
GTCGTTTTTGCAGGACCGACCCTGATCTGGATGTCAAATCATCTCGGGCGAAGGTCTATTGGCGGTCGGGAGGCCGACTTAAGCATTTAATGTGCCGTATTAGCAGATGCGCGGCTTTTTATGTGGACAGTCGCGCATCGGGCACTTAAGCGCGCACACCACGTTCTTATCCCGCGCATACGCGCGCACCTTACTGATGTGAAGTGTCTTTCAATTTTTGTATAGTTTCTGACCCTTCTGGAATGCTATGAACAGTGCCATGAATGACTTCATTGCTGTTTTGATGATGTAGAGTTCTTGTCGCTGTGTGCAGACGAAATTTCAGTGATAACAATTATATTTATTTTATTGCAGAATTCCTTGATCATATGCATAGGTTTTCATTGAATATACTTTTACTGCTTTCACTTTGGTTGGTTTGTGTTTCACTGTAGGATCAGTATCACAAGAGCACCAGAGCAAAATAGGAACAACAAACACATAAGGAAGCGACACTTAAAGGTATGTCTCTTGTCTTTTGTTCGATAGTAAATTCGATGATTAGAGCCTAGGGAAAGCGCCATGTTCTATCTTGTTTTGTTCTAGATATAGGTGGACCTAGGGAGATTATTCTATGTCCACATTTATCGATTTATCCAACTACAACATCAGTGCATGTTACCAATACGAGCACCAAAAAACAAAACCTCCGCTAAAACCTCTACCCGCCCAAATTTTTTTCGTTATAGGGAACATCCATTAAAACCTCTGTTATTCATCCAGATTTGATCTTTATATTATTTCTCATATATCTCGATGATTTTAGAGTGGAAAATTTGGAGGAATCATCTTGTAGGGCCATTTTAGTTGCAAGTCCCAGTTTGGAAAATTGGGGGCTGAAACCTTCCAGGGCTATCTTGAGGCATCAAAGGAAATTTTTGGGGTAAACATTTTCCCACTGTTATCACCATAACAATAATAAATGAAATTCAAGTTTCATATTTAACGATATAGAGACATAGCATGATTTGGAGGTCCAGGTCATATGTGGTGGCATGCGAACAAATATAGCGGAGGCGCGAGAGGTAGGACTCGGTGGACCGCCGATATTGAAGCGACCCGGATTGACGGCTAAGGCACATATTGGAGAATGAAGCAGCGCGGAAGATAAATATTTGAAGGCAGGTCGGGGAAAACTACTGTGGTTTCATCCGTGGACGCGTGGTGCCCTCATAGGTACATCGGGGTGAAAACGGTCTGTCTAAAACCGTTTTCCCAAAGCACTGATGTCACATGGTATAATAAATCTAATCAACAATTCGTATGGGGGAGGGTGACGGCTTGTCAAATCACCTCACTTCATGTCTGTGCAATGCCAGGTGAACGCCGCCAGATAACTAACTCAAATACTCATCATTCGAAATAAATTGGTAAAGCATGACAAACCAACGTACCTGCAAGTAATCCTCTCAGTAATTCATGATTAAAACTTGATGACCACCGATATTCAAAATATGGGTGGCGTTATTTGGTTCCGGGAAATCATCGTCTCATTCATAAGTAGATTAATCTCAAACTAGACTGACTTCCATATTTTTGTAGAGTTAGGGAAACCAAAAATCACGTTCTTTGAAGACATGGACAAGGCCAATCAAACAATACCCATTGAAACAGGGTTTTCAAATAACATGGCAAGTTTACCGATGAGTAAGGAAGAAAGGTTGATTGCACAGATTTTAGCAACCAAATTCCATACTGACCCTATGATAGAACCAAAATCAGAGGTCAGACTAAATCATGTCATGAGGGATATAATCATCAACGGACACATGGATGGACTCTACAAGCGAGCAGTGAAGAAGAGGTGGAGCAAACGATAGAAGGCGAAGATCATAACTGAAGTGGTTGAAAGTGTTGGGGAAAATCAACTAGTCTGGTTGAGCACGCTAAGGGAAGAAATCGCCAAGATGGAATGAATTCTCAAGTAGAATTGAATATGTTCTAGAAAATTTTGGACATATGGTGTTCAAATAGAAATCTCAGATATGTCAGACCTATTTGTAACGATCCCTGGAATATAGGAAAATTGTCGTTATACTTTACTCTTTTTGTAACTGACCTCTATCATTAAAACTATGGGGGAGTTTAATCGTTTTGAATCCCATAGTAAATCCTCTATATATATCATCCCGAAGATATAGAAAAAAAGGGAGGAGGGGGCATGTCCTTGCTGCAGGTAGACTTTGTAAAATCATGGAGCTAAACTAAATATGTGATGCAGAAGCAATTTTTTGAATTGTTTATGAAAAGATTCTAATTGGCTGTGATATGAGTTATGTCTTCTTTCATAGTGTGTGTTTCCTGTGTCTTTAAAATTCCATTTGCAAGTTCCTCTTTTAAATTGGAGAGTTAAAAGTATGGAATTCATCTGATGATGCTCTAGACTTAGCAATTTAAATTAATGTGATCTCTCTTCTCAACTATTTTAGAATTCATTCTAATATGCTCTGAAGAAGTTATGAGTTTCCTTTTTCCTATTTTTCCATGAAAATTTCAATTTGAAAACTGAGACTCATTGCCTCACTTAGCCTTTCTCCTCTAGACAAGTTCTAATGACCTACTACTGCATTATTTATTTATGACTCCATACCCCAAATGTTACCCTCCACTTCTTCAACAACTTCATAATACCCCCCAAAATGAACCATATCTAGCCAGTGATTGACAAAGATATATCACGTGACACGAGATATCCCTCTTTTAGTTGAGCAGGCTAGTGCTTCATCTCTAAAGCTGGTTGAAATATTTACATCTATCATTTGTCTATTCAACCAGACAAATTTTACAGAGTGTTAACATTCTAACGTTGTTGTCGAGGACAAATTTCAAAAATATTCTCTGGGAAAGAATGACATGGTTGAGTTCTAAGGTCTGAGAACAGCAGACACTTAGGCACATATTTGGCTGTATTCCTGATTTGGCGACTCCACACATCGAAGGTCAGTTTGAAGGTGATTCCACTGGTAGAAAACTCCAGAAATTTAAATTTTCCATGGAGACTCCACTCTTAATACAGAATCCAACTTCCAAAAAATTATTGGTGACTCCACTCAAGCTTCAAATGAAATTCAGAGACTCCACTAGAAGATGAGATACCTTGACATAGGTATGAAAAGGCATCATGGAAGAAAATAGGTACTTAAAATGGGATCGCCTCGAAAGCATTTTACTATTTGTTATAAGTTACCTCTTCTCCTTCCTTGAACATTCCAAACAAATATTTCTTTACCTGCTGCATTCTAATGATGATCATGAGAATTTTGAAATTGCATATCCTCCTCTTAAAGTTGTACATACATATCCTCACTGTATCACTGATCTTGATAACAATTTTCCATCTCGGCCATGTGATGACCATGACCAAGTTATTTAGCTCCATGAAGCCAAGGCTAATATCTCTCCTCCTGTAATTGGTCCAACATCCTCCAAGACCCAACATAGATACATACCCTTGAAACTACCCCAAGTCCTCCACGATTTCCCTCCAAAGCACTATGAGTATCTACTTGTGTTTGATGGGGAACCTAGTGGCATCTCAGTTGAAAAGCACATCCAAGGATTTGAGCATTTTGTAGATTTGTTTGAGATCATCCATGATGATGTTTGTATGAGGGCCTTCTCTCAATCCTTGAAAGGGGACACCAAATACTGGTTTAAACATTTGCATCCAGAAACAATTGGCTCATGGGAGGAGTTGAAGAATGTTTTTTTTAACTTTTGGGGCAAGAAAAAAAATTTGGAGTTACAACTTACAGAGTTCTATGCTTTGGAAAGGCAGAGCAATGAAACTATCTCTATATTTAGTAGAAGGTTTTCCAATATTTACTACAAATTGCCTAAAGAAATTCAACCCACTGAAACTGTTGCCATGCTCCATTATGCAACTACTCTTCACCCATATTTGTATTTCATCTTGATGGAAAAAATGCCTAAGTCCTTACAAAAAATGTTTAATGATGCTCAGGACATTCAACACAACATCCAAGCATGTAAACAGATCCAAAATGAGGGATTGAATGCTCAAGAACATGAAAGTGAATATGAACAGAAAATAGTTGATTGGAATCTTGAGCATAGAATTGACAATATCATAGGTCCTCTTGGAGTTTCCAATGCTTATGATTTTGCTAAAAATTATATTCCACTTGTTGAAAGAGGTGTTGATTCAGCTTCTGATCCATCCCATGATAAGCAAGGGGATGATTATTTTATGTATTCTTTTGTAGACAGTCAAGAGGATGAGTTTGCAAATCAATTTGGTGAAGAACATATTGATGTTCCAAGTTTGTTCTTGCTAGATGACGTTGCATATGTTGTTGATTTTTCTGTATATGACAAATATGAGGATGATTGTGATGTTGAAGACGTTTCTTTTCAACAATACAGGGGGATAAATCAGCCTATGTATCACAGTTACAAAGAGAAAAATATCGGATCAGCTGAAGAGAATTCTCTACCTTTATGCTTTGTTGCATTTAAATTGTTGAAAGAGAATTCTAAGATCATTGTTGAGGAAAATGAATTGGTGTTGATGCAAAATCATACTAAACCAACGAGACAAATTGACAAGATATTGCAGTGCTCTTCTCATGTGTTTGATGACCCTATTACTTGTTGTGTATAATATCTTGTCAACTCAAAAGTGCAGTAATTGGTCGAAGATAAAGTTGAAAATGATCATGTTCATCAATCCAAAGAAATCAAAAAATGTGCCTATAACAACAATGAAGAAATTGAAGAAAGTTTTGAATTGGGTAAAAGAACCTTGTTGTTGTGTTTTTCCTCTTTCGAACTATTGAAACAAAATATTTGTAATGTTCCAAAACAGAAAGCATCCAAGCATGATGTCAAATATGAAGAAGGCAGTGGACTTACATATGAAAACTATCTTCCCTTATCTTTTTCCTCCTTTGAACAGTTAAAAGAAAATCATGAGAGGACAAAAGAAACAGGGAAGTCTGACTGCATTAGCAGTGGCATTGGTTTTGTTATCATTAATGAATACCAACAGCACCCACATGCATTAGATGATCATGTAGCCGATTACATGAGAGAATATTCAAATTCGGGTTTGCAAATTGTGCTTAACCATCGAATCAAAAAGGAGGAAGAAGTTGATCGAGAAATTGTTGTTAAAGGTTATTTTCCTTCTCTTGAAACTAACATAGATATTCAAGAATATTTTCAGCAAGACAAAGTGTTTCATAGTTGTCTTTCTTCCCTTGAAAATGACGTGGTTGTCTTATTTCTAAGAATCCTAAACAAGGATGAAGATTCTGAAACTACATCTATGGAGACTCTAAGCAGCAAAAAAACACTTGTAAAGGAAGTTTTCTCTTCTGTCTTGGCTCCTGAAAAGGAAACATCCTTTCATATAATTCATTACTCAAAGACACATTATATAGAAAGGGTTTACAATCAGAAGCTACAAATAATAATGGATTGCAAGCTTAAGGATAAAGAAAGTAACGAATCAGTGTTTGTATCAAATATAAATCTTTTTACATCAGACGATGTATTCCCGTCATGGTTTCCTTATGACTCAAAAAGTTCTTACTACCAGACTTCTTGACAAATCTGTCAGTTTCTCAATAGAAATCAACAAATTAAATCACCTCAAAACAAAAATGCAGCGGAAGGAGTGAAGCACGATAGTTGTTTTGTGCATATTTTAGAAGATCCATTTGTGGTCTTATTGGAGGAAGTAAACAGTCTAAGTGTCCTCGACTTTTTGAGACTTGAATCTATGAATGAAATTTTGAATGAATCAACAGAAAATATTTGGAGCAAACAAGTGCAAAGAAAATGAACAACGGGTAAAATGTTGTCATGGCTGCATTGGGATTATGATTTCACTTGATTGACAGTGCTTTTCAGCAGTTAGGGTAGGTAGGAGTGTGTGAATAAGCTTGTTGGACAAACATTGCTTTAAATTTTCAGCAGTATGTACAGTTAGACCCTAGCAGTATTTTCTTTTTCAGTATCCAGTTGAGAACAACCCGGTTTTAAAATTTTGACGTTTAGTCTCCAAGACATAACCAAATACAAGAACATGTTTTGAAAGCAGCCCAACAAAGAAGGCACCAGGTCTGCAGTTATTTGCTACCTCACAGGGAGGATAGCATCCCTAGTTGGAGTCTATGTTATCACCATAACAATTATACATGAAAACCGAGTTTCAGATTTAGCAATGTAGAGACATAACGCGATTTGGAGGTCCAAGTCATATGTGGTGGCATGCGGACAAATATAGCAGAGGCATGAGAGGCAGGACTAGGCGGACCGTCGATATTGAAGTGGCTCGGATCGACGGCTAAGGCACATATCGGAGAATGAAGCAGCGCGGAAGATAACTATTCGAAGGAAGGTCGGGGAAAACTACCGTGGTTTCATCCATGGATGTGTGGTTCCCTCAGAGATACATCGGGGAAAAAAGAGGTCTACCTAAAAAAATTTTCCCAAAGCCCCGATGTCACATGGTCTAATACATCTAATCAACAATTCATGTGGGGGAGGGTGACGTCTGGTCAAATCACCTAACTTCACATCTGGGCAATCCTAGGTGAACGTCGTCAGATAACTAACTCAAAGACTCATCATTCAAAATAATTTGGTAAAGCGTGACAAACCAACATACCTGCAAGTAATCCTGTCAGTAATTCATGATTAAAACTCGATGACTACCGATCTTCAAAATATGGGTGGTGTTATTCAGTTCCGGGAAATCATCATCTCATTCATAAGTAGAGTAATCTCAAACTGGACTAACTACCATATTTTTGTAGAGTTAAGGAAAACAAAAAATGCGTTCTCTGAAGACATGGACAAGGCCAATCAAACAATATCCATTGAAACAGGGTTTTCAACTAACATGGCAAGTTTATCGATGAGTAAGGAAGAAAGGTTGATTGAACATATTTTAGCAACCAAATTGCATACTGACCCTACAACAGAACCAGAATTAGAGGTCAGAATAAATCCTATCATGAGGGATCCAATCATCAACAGACACGTGGATGGACTCTACAAGCAGGCGGTGAAGAAGAGGTGGAGAAAATGACAGAAGGTGGAGATCAGCACTGAAGCGGTTGAATGCGTTGGGGAAAATCAACCAGTCTGGTTAAGCACGCTAAGGAAAGAAATCGCCAAGTTGGAATGAATTCTCAAGTAGAATTGAATACGTTCCAGAAAATTTTGGACATATGGCGTTCAAATAGAAATCTCAGATATGCCAGACCTGTTTGTAACGATCCTTGTAATATAGGGAAATTGTCGTTATACTTTACTCTTTTTGTAACTGGCCTCTATGTTTAGAACTACAAGGGAGTTTAATCATTTTGAATCCCATAGTAAATCCTCTATATATATCATCCCAAAGATATAGAAAAAAAGAGAGGAGGGGGGCTGCCCTCGTTGCAGGTAGACTTTGTAAAATCATGGAGCTAAACAAAATATATGATGCAGAAGCAATTTTTTGAACTGTTTATGAAAAGATTCTAATTGGTTGTGATATGAGTTATGTCTTCTTTCATAGTGTGTGTTTCCTGTGTCTTTAAAATTCCATTTGCAAGTTCCTCTTTTAAATTGGAGAGTTAAAAGTATGGAATTTGTCTGATGATGCTCTAGACTTAGCAATTTAAATTTATGTGATCTCTCTTCTCAACTATTTCATAATTCATTCTAATATGCTTTGAAGCAGTTATGTGTTTCCTTTTTCCTCTTTTGCCATGCAGATTTCAATTTGAAAACTAGGACTCATTGCCTCACTTAGCATTTCTCCTCTAGACAAGTTCTAATGACCTACTACTGCATTATTTATTTCTGAATCCATAGCCCAAATGTTACCCTCCACTTCTTCAGCAACTTCATAATACCCCCCAAAACGAACCAAATCTAGTCAGTGATTGCCAAAGATATTTCAAGTGACATGAGATATCCCTCTCTGAGTTGAGCAGGCTAGTGCTTCAGCTCTAAAGCTGGTTGAAATAGTTACCTCTGTCATTTGTCTATTCAGCCGGACAAATTTTATAGAGTGTTAACATTCTGGCGCCGCTACCGGGGATGAATTTGAAAAATCTTCCCTGGGAAAGAACGACATGGTTGAGTTCTAAGGTATGAGAACAGTAGACACTTAGGCACATATTGGTTGTATTCCTACTCTAGCGACTCCACACATCGAAAGTCATTTTGAAGGTGATTCCACTGGTAGAAGAATCCAAAAATTTAAATTTTCAATTGCGACTCCACTCTTAATACAGAATCCAGCTTCCAAAACATTATTGGCTACTCTACTCAAGCTTCAAATGAAATTCAGAGACTCCACTAGAAGATGAGATACCCTGACATAGGTATGAAAAGGCATCATGGAAAAAAACAGGTACTTAAAATGGGATCTCCTCCAAAGCATTTTACTATTTGTTATAAGTTACCTCTGCTCCTTCCTTGAACATGCCAAACAAATTTTTCTTTACCTGCTGCATTCTAATGATGATCATGAGAATTTTTAAATTACATATCCTCCTCTTAAAGTTACATACATATCCTCACTGTATCACTGATCTTGGTAAAAAAAATTCCATCTAGGCCATGTGATGACCATGACCAAGTTAATCAGCCCCATGAAGCCAAGGTTGATATCTCTCCTCTTGTACTTGGTCCAACGTCCTCCAAGACCCAACATAGATACATACACTTGAAACTACCCCAAGTCCTCCACGATTTCCCTCCAAAGCACTATGAGTATCTACTTGTGTTTGATGGGGAACCTAATGGAATCTCAGCTGAAAAGCACATCCAAGGATTTGAGCATTTTGTAGATTTGTTTGAGATCGACCATGATGATGTTTGTATGAGGGCCTTCTCTCAATCCTTGAAAGGGGACACCAAATATTGGTTTAAACATTTTCATCCAGAAACAATTGGCTCATGGGAGGAGTTGAAGAATGTTTTTTTTAAATTTTGGGGCAAGAAGAAATCTTTGGAGTTACAACTTACAGAGTTCTATGCTTTGGAAAGGCAGAGTAATGAAACTATATTTATAGTCAGTAGAAGGTTTTCCAATATTTACTACAAATTGCCTGAAGAAATTCAACCCATTGAAATTACTGCCATGCTCCATTATGTGACTACTCTTCACCTAGATTTGTCTTTCCTCCTGATGGAAAGAAGACCTATGTCCTTACAACAAATTTTTAATGATGCTCAGAACATTCAACACAACATCCAAGCATGTAAACAAATCCAAAATGAGGGATTGAATGCTCAAGAACATGAAAGTGAATATGAATAGAAAATAGTTGATTGGAATCTTGAGCATAGAATTGACAATATCATAGATCCTCTTGCAGTTTCCAATGCCTATGATTTTTCTAAAAATTATATTCCATTTGTTGAAAGAGGAGGTGTTGATTCAACTTTTGATCCATTCCATTATAAGCAAGGGGCTGATTATTTTATGTATTCTTTTGTAGGCAGTCAAGAGGATGAGTTTGCAAATCAGTTTGTTGAAGAACATATTGATGTTCCAAGTTTGTTCTTGTTAGATGACGTTGCATATGTTGTTGATTTGCCTGTATATGAAAAATATGAGGATGATTGTGATGTTGAAGACGTTTCTTTTCAACAGTACAAGTGGAAAAATCAGCCTATGTATCACAGTTACAAAGAGAAAAATATCGGATCAGCTGAAGAGAATTCTCTACCTTTATGATTTGTCACATTTAAATTGTTGAAAGAGAATTCTAAGATCATTGTTAAGGCGAATGAATTGGTGTTGATGCAAAATCACACTAAACCAACGAGACAAATTGACAATATATTGCAGCGCTCTTCTCATGTGTTTGATGGCCCTATTACTTGTTGTGTAGAAGATCTTTTCAACTCAAAAGGGAAGTTGTTGGTCAAATATAAAGCTGAAAACAATCATGTTCAGCAATCCAAAGAAATTGAAAAATGTGTCTATAACAACAGTGAAGAAATTGAAGAAAGTTTTGAATCAGGTAAAAGAACCTTGCCATTGTGTTTTTCCTCTTTCGAACCGTTGAAACAAAATATCTGTAATGTTTCAAATCAGAAAGCATCCAGGCATGACGTCGAATATGAAGAAGGCATTGGACTTACATATGAAAACTATCTTCCCTTATGTTTTTCCTCCTTTGAACGGTTGAAAGCAAATCATGAGAGGACAGAAGAAATAGGGAAGTCTGACTGCATTTGCAGTGGCACTATTTTTGTTATCGGTAATGAAGACCAACAACACCCACATGCATTAGATGATCATGTAGTCGATTACTTGGGAGAATATTCAAATTCGGGTTTGAAAATTATGCTTAACCATCGAATCAAAAAGGAAGAAGAATTTGATCAAGAAATTGTTGTTAAAGGTTATTTTCCTTCTGCTGAAACTAACATAGATATTCAACAATATTTTCAGTAAGGCGAAGTGTTTCAGAGTTGTCTTTCTTCCCTTGAAAATGATGTGGTTTTCTTATTTCTAAGAAGCCTAGACATGGATGAATATTTTGAAACTGCATCTATGGAGACTCTAAGCAGTGAAAACACACTTGTAAAGGAAGTTTCCTCTTCTGTCTTGGCTCCTAAAAAGGAAACATCCTTTCATATAATTCATTAATCCAAGACACATTATATAGAAAGGGTTTACAATCAGAAGCTACAAATAATAATGGATTGCAACATTAAGGATAAAGAAAGTAATGAATCAGTGTCTGTATCAAATATAAATCTTTTTACATCAGACGATGTTCTCCTGTCACGATTGCCTTATGACTCAAAAAGTTCTTACTACCAGACTTCTCGGCAAATCTGTCAAATTCTCAATACAAATCAACAAATTAAATCACCTCGAAACAAAAATGCAGCGGAAGGAGTGAAGCACGATAGTTGTTTTGTGCATATTTTAGAAGATCCATTTGCAGTCTTATTGGAGGAAGTAAAAAGTCTAAGTGTCCTTTTCTTTTTGAGACTTGAATCTATGAATGAAATTTTGAATGAATCAGCAGAAAATATTTGGAGCAAACAAGTGAAAAGAAAACGAACAACGGATAAAATGTTGTCATGGTTGTATTGGGATTATGATTTCACTTGATTGATAGTCCTTTTCAGTAGTTAGCGTAGGTAGGAGTGTGCAAATAAGCTTTTTGGTTAAACATTGCTTTAAATTTTTAGCAGTATGTACAGTTAGATCCTAGCAGTATTTTCTTTTTCAGTATCCAATTGAGAACAACCCGGTTTTAAAATTTTAACGTTTAGTCTCCAAGACGTAACCAGATGCAAGCACATGTTTTGAAAGTGGCCCAACGAAGAAGGCACCGGGTCTGTAGTTCTTTGCTACCTCACAAGGAGGATAGCATCCCCAGTTGGAGCCTATGTTATCACCATAACAATTATACATGAAAATCGAGTTTCATATTTAGCAATGTAGAGACATAGCGCAATTTGGAGGTCCAGGTCATATGTGGTGGCATGTGAACAAATATAGCGGAGGTGTGATAAGTAGGACTCGACAGACTGTCAATCTTGAAGCAACCCGGATTAATGGCTAAGGCACATATCGAAGAATGAAGCAGCACGGAAGATAACTATTCGAAGGTGGGTTGGGGAAAACTACCATGGTTTCATCCGTGGACACATGGCACCCTCAGAGGTACATTGGGGAAAAAAGTGGTCTCCCTAAAACTGTTTTCCCAAAGCCTCGATGTCACATGGTCTTATACATCTAATCAACAATTCGTGTGGGGGAGGGTGACGGCTGGTCAAATCACCTCACTTCACATCCGTGCAATGCCAGGTGAATGTCATTGGATAACTAACTCAAAGACTCATTATTCGAAATAAATTGATAAAGTGTGACAAACCAATGTACCTGCAAGTAATGTTGTCAGTAATTCATGATTAAAACTCGATGACTACCGGTCTTCAAAATATGGGTGGCGTTATTATGTTCCGGGAAATCATCGTCTCATTCATAAGTAGAGTAATCTCAAACTGGAACGACTTCCGGATTTCTGTAGAGTTAAGGAAAACAAAAATCGTGTTCTCTGAAGACGTGGACAAGGCCAATCAAACAATATCCATTGAAACAGGGTTTTCAACTAACATGGCAAGTTTATCATTGAGTAAGGAAGAAAGGTTCATTGCACAGATTTTAGCAACCAAATTCCATATTGACCCTGTGATAGAACCAAAATCAGAGGTCAGAATAAATCTTGTCATGAGGGATCTAATCATCAATGGACACGTGGATGGACTCTACAAGCGGGTGGTGAAGAAGAGGCAGAGAAAACGACAGAAGGAAGAGATCAGAACTGAAGCGGTTGAAAGCGTTGGGTAAAATAAAACAGTCTGGTTGAACATGCTAAGGGAAGAAATCGCCAAGCTGGAATGAATTCTCAAGTAGAATTGAATACATTCCAGAAAATTTTGGACATATGGCATTCAAATAGAAATCTCATATATGTCACACCCATTTGTAATGATCCCTGTAATATAGGAAAATTTTCGTTATACTTTACTCTTTTTGTAACTGACCTCTATCTTTAGAGCTATGGGGGAGTTTAATCGTTTTGAATCCCATAGTAAATCCTCTATATATATCATCCCGAAGATATAGAAAAAAAGAGAGGAGGAGGCCTGCCCTCGTTGTAGGTAGACTTTGTAAAATCATGGAGCTAAACTGAATATATGATGCAGAAGCAATTTTTTGAACTCTTTATGAAAATATTCTAATTGGTTGTGATATGAGTTATGTCTTCTTTCATAGTGTGTGTTTCATGTGTCTTTAAAATTCCATTTGCATGTTCCTCTTTTAAATTGGAGAGTTAAAAGTCTGGAATTCGTCTGATGATGCTCTAGACTTATCAATTTAAATTTATGTGATCTCTCTTCTCAACTATTTCAGAATTCATTCTAATATACTCTGAAGCAGTTATGTGTTTCCTTTTTCCTCTTTTTCCATGCAAATTTCAATTTGAAAACTGAGACTCATTGCCTCACTTAGCCTTTCTCGTCTAGACAAGTTCTAATGACCTGCTACTGCATTATTTATTTCTGACTCCATATCCCAAATGTTACCCTCCACTTCTTTAGCAACTTCATAATACCCCCCAAAACGAACGAAATATAGCCAGTGATTGCCAAAGATATATCAAGTGACACGAGATAGCCCTCTCTGAGTTGAGCAGGCTAGTGCTTCAGCTCCAAAGCTGGTTGAAATAGTTACCTCTGTCATTTTTCTATTCAGCCGAACAAATTTTTTAGAGTGTTAACACCCACCATAGCTCGTACCCTGTGACACTATTCTACACATTGAGACATTTCCAACGGTGTAGAAAAAGCGCCAATCGGAGCTCGTATGCAAAAGTTATGCCTCTTGGAAGTTGACCTATTGTGTTGACTACCATGGTACGAGAGGATGCCACACCAGCCCCCATTATTCATGCATATGGGGCTATCTAGGTGAGGTATTTCAAGAATACTCTAGAAGGTTCAAAACCCTACCACAATTGAGAGTTGAGGAAGTAAAAAAACCTATCCCTAGATGGATATCGGACTATGTTAAATATCGGGCCACTAGGAGGAGAAGGGGTTCCATTATTTTTCATTGTATCTTGTTTTGTAGTTGAGAAAAACATCTGAGAGTGGTATTCTATGAGAATAACAGAGGAGGATAGATTTTTTAGTAGCCATACAGGTCACAAGTCATAGGAAACTCCACACATACTGCCTCTTTCTTTGTACTTGCATCATTTTTATACCAGATAAAAGAGAGCAAAGAAACCTCACCTTCTAGTTGGGTTTTCTCTCATATTGGGTTTCTTGGGTGTTATCACATATAGTTGTCAAGGGAAGTAGGTCGTCCAAGTCCTTGGTCTGCACAGGAAGCGTCCAAGCGTAACATTCAAAAGTAGTCCATTTTGGGGTTGAAATATAGGCGAGCAGATGGGTTTATTTTTCCAACGATGGAAATCCTAGGAGCAGGTCAGATCAACGGCTCATGTGTATTCGACATGTCAAATTGTGCGGGGATTAGTGGCTAGGTAGAAGCCTTAGAGGTTCAGATCAATCACCATGCATCCTCATCCAGCGGACGTTCACAGTTTATTTCCAAAATCTGGGCTTCGGGAGTTTTAGCTTCTCCCCTCTCGCTTTCATCGGGAATGTTTTATCGCGAAGTCCACCGATCATTGTCATGTGTCCTTCTAGATATATCGATGGTAGTTTACTTCATTACTTCAGGCTTCGGGAGTTTAAGCCTCCCCACTCTTGTTTTCTTTCGAAGTAGTTTCTCCCAGAGTCCAAAAATCCATGTCGCATGTCCTCCTTAGATCGATGGTCATCATTCACTTCAAAGCTCCAACTCTACATGCAGACCGTCCCCGAGCTCTGAAGTGACAAAGTATGTGGAAGTCATCAATTCAGAAATTTCACACTCTCATCATTCATGACACCTGGCATCCATCTGGCACCAACACGTGTCACCTCTCTTTTCATGACACATCAGCATAGTGGCGTCGGGCCACCACGTCAAATCATCTTCTGGGAATTGTTCTTGTTCAGCTCCAAAATTAGCGCCATCTCCAAGCGCGGTTAGAATGATTCCAAGGTTGGTCAGCGGATAAAATCTTTGGTGGGGGCGCTAAAGTAGTCAGCACGCCCAAATCTCAGATCCTGTCAAGATCAACGACCTCAAATCATTTCGAGGCCGCAAGATGCTCTGGCGATAAAAGGCCTTGAGCGGGCCAAAATCCTAACCATGGTTTTGCGGTGAGGCTACATGGCGAAGGAGGGTGCATTTCAGGCCCGAAAGCGGTGTGGGCCTAAACCACTTCCTGTGGCCCCGAAATCATGTGTGCATATGATGCCTTATCCAATAGAGACAGGTGGCCACCTGATAGTCATCCCGTCGCGCTCTGATCCCAAGGAGAATCCAGTTAATGGAAAAGGACTGGTCGCTGAAACCTCAGCTTAGTCCATAAATAGAAGACATAGAAGCCATGGCCGATAATACTGGACTGTCAGCCCGAGGTACCACAGAGGGAATTTTTCTCCAGAAATACCCATACTGACCTGAGCTCGCATCTGACAGGAGAACACACACACAGTCTAACAAAAGGATACGTAGATGAAATATTTGAATGAGATGGCCAAGTCATACTCTTGAAAGTTATGGACTACTCTGATTATAAATAGATCAATTTATATTTTGTAAATGGAGGTATTTTTCAAAGGCTAGAGAGCCTAGAGTGTTTGAGGAGCAGGGCTTTGTATTTCTTAGTTTTTAGGCCTGAGGGCTTGGATTGTAAATATTAAGTTATTGAAGATTCCTTTGAGTTGTTTTTATCAGATTGTCTTTTTAGTTTACATGTTGTTATGTTTTTCTTGTCTAGATGTAATCTCTCTTATCTATGGATTTTTAAGGTGGTAGAGGATCTGCTGTCATCTTGCCCATTTTTCATGGTTTATCACACATACGTTATTGTTTTTCTTCTTGTCTGGATGTAATCTCTCTGATTTATGGATTCCTGAGGTGATAGAGGATATGTTGTCATCTTTCTAACCTTTCATGGTTCATCACTCAGACCCTTCTTGTTTTCCTTCTTGTCTGAATGTAGTATCTGTGATTCATGGATTCCTGAGGCGGTGGAGGATCTACTTTCATCTTGCCCATGTTCATTGTTCATCACTCAGACCCTTTGTGTTTTCCTTCTTGTATGAATGTAGCATCTGTGATTCATGGATTCTTGAGGCAGTGGAGGATCTGTTGTCATCTTTCCCATGTTTCATCATTTATCACTCAAACACTTTCTCTTTTTCTTCTCCTCATTGCCACATAAATACTTTTGTCTGATAGGAAGTTTAAATGCCTTCATTATTCACGATACTTAGGAATCTGTAGCCCAATGGTCTAAACTGATCTGCAGCTACTTATGTTATCTTTTCCTCTCCCTACAGTATTACCGATCCACCTACCCAAACCATTTTAATCTATTTTACTTTTTGATGGGTACTGGGCTTATCCTCTTGCAGTCTGAGGGTGACTCTCAGTGATAACATTAATGGCATTATTCTCAGGGAACAGAGTAGCGAAATATCTTTCCCTAGGAGAATGACAACGATAAGATCTAATCTTTGATGGTGAACAAATACCAGACACATTCAAACTTCATATGATTCACCAAGCGACTCCATGATTAAATAATCTAGTGGAAACTCCACAGTTTTAAGAAGTCATATTTTCAGATGGAAGCCATCTTGGCTCGGAGGTTTTCTCCTTTTAATTTCTTTGTTGTTCCTGGTTTTCCAAATGTTGTTTCTACTATAGATGAGTGGGGTGATTTTTTTCCCATATTTAGAGAACATAGAGATGACAACCCTACCGATCATTTGCTTGAGTTTCATGAACTCATGCATCAGTGGGGAATACATCATGGGGATGTATTAATGAATATGCTCATGTAATCATTAGAGGGAGATGCTTGTGGTATCGATCCTTGACCCCTACTAGCGTCTCCTCCATGGAACAGTTCCATGTTGCATTCAACAAGCATTGTAAAAGGTTTTTTCCAGCTGATTTTCTTTTTGAAAACTATTGTGAAGAATTTGGATCTCATATTTGACAGTCACTTATTAGTTCTTATAGTAGTAGGGATTTTTCTGTTGAGGAAGTGGAGGAAGATTCGATTATACATGAGTCTTATTCTAATCCTTTTATTCAAAAATATGATGTTGGGAATTACATTAATGATGAAATTGATGATAGCAAGGCTTTGGATACATCTTGCATTATTCTAGGTGACTCAGTTAGTCGTTGTTATGATACATCTATTGTTCTATGTTCTCATAAAGATTTGATTAACTATGAGGAAAGTGATGTTGAAGGTCATGAGAAAAATTTTCCCCTTCCTTATGACATGGTTGAGAAAAAGGAAATCTACAAGTCTGAAGATGACATGCTGGAGCTAGAACGAGGAAAAACTAGAAATCCAGAATATATACTCATTCATTTCAAACAACAATATGAGAAGCATGTTAAAGAGGAACAACCATCCATTGATATATATGAGGAGTTTTTTTCCATCAGCTAACACATGTTATCATAGAAGAAAAAAGAGAAGTGGATTAGCAGCCTACATCAGCCTTTCACTCACTTGTGCTTGCCACAGAAATTCAACCATATTTGAGTAGTTGTAAAGCAGAGCATGTTTTATGTTACCAACCCAGTAGGTTTTATCACATGTTTTATGACCCTGTAGGGGAATACATGGAGTTGCATTTCCTCAATGTATTGGAGCCTCCAAACCTTATCTTACCATCATCATTAGGAGGAAATCTGAAGAATGTGATCAATTTGTTGTCACAGTTTCATTTTCCCTTCCTGACCAGTGACAGAGTAAGTAAGTTTTCAATTAGGAAGTTATTTGAATGGCTCTGGTGGAAGTTTGTTTTCACCTAGAACATTGTAAAAAGTCAGTTACTCTAGGATTGTACATAAATAAGCTCCTTCTAGAGCATGTTTGTTTGTTTTCTTTTTGTAAGTAGAATAGTGTACATGTTAGCCTGTGGTCCTCAGCAAAATGTATTTGAGCTCGACTCCACAACCCAACAGCTAAGGCACTGGAACTGCGCATTCTTAGCAACTTGCAGGGAGCATGCCATCCCTTGTGGAGCCAAATGTTATCACATATAGTTGTCAAGGGAAGTAGGTAATCTAAGTCCATGGTCTGCACAGGAAACGTCCAAGCGCAACATTCAAAAGCAGTCCATTTCGGGTTGAAATATAGGCGAGTAGACGAGTTCATTTTTCCAACGATTAAAATCGCAGGAGCATGTCATATCAATGGCTCGCATGTATTCGGCATGTTAAATTGCACGAGGATGAGTGGCTAGGTAGAAGCCCCAGAGTTATATATAAAGAACCACGCGTCCTCATCCAGCAGACGGTCATGATTTACTTCTAGAATCTGGGCTTCGGGAGTTTTAGCTTCTCCCCTCTCGCTTTCATCCAAAATGTTTTCTTCCAAAGTCCATCGATCATTGACTTGTGTCCTTCCAGATCTATCGGTGGTAGTTTACTTTGGGACTTTGGGCTTTGGGAGTTTCAGCCTCCCCACTCCCATTTTCCTCCGAAGTAGTTTCTCCCAGAGTCCACAGATCTCTGTTGCGTGTCCTCCTCAGATCGATGGTCATCATTCACTTCAGAGCTCCAGCTCTACATGAAGACTGCCCCCAAGCTCTGAAGTGCCAAAGTACATGGCAGTCATCAGTTCATACATGTGGCGTTCTCATCAATCATGAAACCTGACATCCATCTAGCATCGACATGTGTCACCTCTCTTTTCATGACACGTCAGCATAGCGACGTCAGACCACCATGTCAGATCATCCTTCAGGAAGTGTTCTTGTTCAATGCCAAAATTAGCGCCATCTCCAAGCGCGGTTAGAATGATTCCAAGGTTGGCAGATGGATAAAATATTTAGTGGGGGCGCTAAAGTAGCCGGCGTCTCCAGATCTCAAATATCATCTAGATCAACGGCCTCAAATCATTTTAGGGCCACAACATGCTTGGGCAATAAAAGGCCTTGAGCGGGCTGAAATCCTAATCAAAGTTTTGCGAGGAGGCTACATGGAGGAGGAGGGTGCATTTTGGGCCCGAAAGTGGTGTGGACCTAAAACGCTTCCCGCGGCCCCAAAATTACGTGCACATATGATGCCTTATCCAATAGTGTAGGTGGCCTCCTGAGAGTTGTCCTATCGTGCTCTGATCCCAAAGAGGATTCAGTTAATGGAAAAGGATTGGTAGTTGAAACCTCATCTCAATCCATAAATAGAAGGCATAGAATCTATGGCCGAGAATATTGGACTGTCAGCCTGAGGTATCACAGAGGGCAGTTTGCTCCAGAAAGACCCATATCGATCTCAGCTTGCGTCTGACAGGAAAAAACACACACAGTCTGACAGAAGGATGCACAAATGAAATATTTGAATGAGATGTCCAGGTCATACTCCTGGAAGTTGTGGACTATTTTGATTATAAATAGATTAGTTTAGATTTTGTAAATGGAGGTGTTTTTCATAGGCTGGAAATCCTAGAGAGTTTTAGGAGCAGGGCTCTATATTTCTCAGTTTGTAGGCATGAGGGCTTGGATTGTAAATATTATGTTATTGAAGATTCCTTTGAGTTGTTTTTATCAGACTGTCTTCTTAGTTTACATGTTGTTATGTTTTTCTTCTCTGGATGTAATCTCTCTGATCTATGGGTTCCTGAGGCGATAGAGGATCTGTTGTCATCTTGCCCATTTTTCATGGTTTATCACACAGACGTTATTTTTTTTCTTCTTGTTTGGAAGTAATCTCCCTGATTTATGGATTCTTGAGGTCGTAGAGGATCTGATTTCATATTTCCCATCTTTCATGGTTCATCACTCAGACCCTTCCTTTTTTCCTTTTTGTCTGAATGTAGTATCTATGATTCATGGATTCTTGAGGCAGTGGAGGATCTGTTTTCATCTTTCCCATGTTCATCATTCATCACTTAGACCCTTCATGTTTTCCTTCTTGTCAGAATGTAACATCTGTGATTCATGGATTCCTGAGTTGGTGGAGCATCTGATGTCATCTTGCCCATGTTTCATCGTTTATCACTCGGACACATTCTCTTTTTCTTCTCCTCATCACTACATAAATCCTTTTGACTAATAGGCAATTTAAATTCCTTCATTATTCACGATACTTAGGACTCCATAGCCCAACGGTCTCAACTGATCTGCAGTTACGTCTGTTATCTTTTCCTCTCCTTGCAGTCTTACTAATCCACCTACCCAAACCATTTTAATCCATTTTACTTTTTGATGGGTACTGGGCTTATCCTCTTGCAGTCTAAGGGTGACTCCCAGTGCTAACACCAGGTCATATCATATGTTTAATTGTGGATGGTGTGATTGTATTTTATTGTTCTCTATTTTTATGCATTTTATCTATTTCATGCATAAGTAGAAAACCAGTAACTAAATGTTTTGGAGATATAAAGAAAAAATAACCCTAATAGTAAATATTTTCGGTATTTTATTGAATCTGTTGTGACGAACTGCTCCACTGAAATATCCACAAAAATTTACAGATCATATTGGCATCAAAGTAGTTTTTCTTTTAGGTATTTTTGGGAAGTTGCAGGATCCACGAATAAGCTTAAAAATAAGTCGCAGAAACCTTAGCCATGGTAGACGAGCCTTTTCATAATAACCCTTGAGATCTAGCAGAAGAGATATTTGAGAGGTTGGAAGCATAAATCATCGACATCGGTCACAATATGAACCTCCTCATGGTGGCTCTAGCAAGCAATCTCGAATCATTCAGATATTATGGAGGCTCTAACTTAGAGATTGAATCGGAGATAAAATCGGGAGATAGGGAAGACTCAGGAAAGGAGTCATGGAAATAATTTGAGAAAGATCAACCAAGTTTGAGTGTCATGAACCCTTCACAATCTCTATTCAATATGGAAGAAAAAGTGGACATAAATCCATACCAAGGTGAGATCGATGAATTAAAATCGAATCATTGGTTGCAACAACTAGAAGTTTATTTTAGTGTTGACCATATATATGAAGGGAAAAATATTTCATTTTCTATATTGAAGTTAGAGGGCCATGCCTTAACTTAGTGGGAAAGCCACACGAAAACACTGAGGATGGAGGGTGATCTGCTAGTAACTAGGTGGGAGGATTTCAAAACCCTCATCAAGTGTAACACCTCTCACAAGAGGATATGAATTAATAAGTGACAATTTATACACATATGCATTGAGATATTTGATATAAACAAATATTTTTCTTTTTATGTAAAATTTCATAAACATAAAAAATACATACTGACAAAATATACCAAGTAAAATACCTCCTCCCTAGTCTGTTGAAGATGACCATTTGCAATGTAGTTATGACCGTAGTAGGAAGATGATTTCAAGCATTATTTTTCTACTTTCCATTAGTGAAACAATGAAATCCTCCCAGCCAACTAGGATCCTAGCCGGATTGCTAGCTCCAAGAAACCTTTCAGTTTCTTGGCCCTCCGTGCCCATGACTCCAAGAACAGCAAAGCACATATTCTCTAAGAAGACTCACAAGAATTATATCTTCCATTAATTGCCCAACCTCTCAACACCCCTCATGACCACTTCCTTCTCCTATTTATCAAGTTTCCATACCCCCCTTCCCCAAGTAGCCTTAACCACCCTCATTATTAGTCATCAACCTCCCTTATCTAGATTTTTGGGAAAAGTTAAAATATACTAAAATATAAATGACTTACATAAAATGACCATAAATAAAATGCAAAGTATTTTTTCTCATGCTAGATTATAAATGAAACTTGAAAATTTTCCCCAAAATGTACATGACAACCCACCATACTCGTTTAATTGATCATACCAACCATCAATCAAAGTCAAGAGAAATATTTCATGCTACCGGATATTTTTATATGCAATATAATTTACATAGTCATTAAACCATTTAATTGAATAGTTAATAATCTAGTTAAATAATTAGCACATTAATTAATTCTACTAGTGCACATGTGCAGGGTATGTGTGTGTATCTAGCGAACACATATCTTATACATGTATTAATGTTAAACAACCACTGCCTCTAATGCATAGTTCCTGTATGATCACACCAAGGCATGTAGGACAACAAATCAAGTAAATGCACCATTTAACAATCTTAACGAAACAAATTACAATAATTCATCAATAACTGATTATCACACTTAAAATATCAAAAGGTTATCAAAATAAGGTCTTAAACATGGGAGGAACCAAGTGAGTAAACAACAGTGGCACATATAATCTCCATTCAATATTCTCAACTAACATAGAAGCATCCTTCCTTCCTGACCTACTTCCATCTTCCATCCTATCTTGACCAAGCTTCCCCAGTAGGAAACTAGCAGTCGTCATCACACGTCTAGGAGAGCGTGACTTCACACAACCCTCCCATGACTCTAGGTTTCGGAGGATAAATGGTGGGAAATACCTCCACCCCACCTCATAGAAATAGGGTTAACACTCGACATCAATCCATATTGTGCTACTAATGTTCTTAGAGTCACATCATCAAACAACCACTCTAGGCAAGCTATACGTCTTGTCAAAACCACACTTACCATAGATTGTAGCAATATTTTGAATCATAAATTAAATAATAAGTGAAACTTATAGCATATGCTATCTTTTTTTATGTCTACGACATCCAAGTTACCTCAGTACTATAGTCATTTGACTATCACATAGCTCATCAACCTGTAGGTTAGTTCGCCAATAACTCATATCCACAAATATACATCATGATTTCATATAAGAATCCATATCTATATTAATGTTCAATTAAGAAGTGTATGTTGACATGTTTAACCAAATCACATTATGGTCAACATCATGAACATATGACAATAAAAATAATATTATGAAACACATAAATAGGTCTATATGTACACCTCTCACATTTCTATATTAGTTTCACTGAGTCCAAATAGTTACTAAGCAATGAATTACTATGATGAGAAAAAACAAAGTTATAACTGTCTAAGGCCAAAATATGGGGCATTACATACACCCACCCTTCAAGAAACTTCGTCCCGAAGTTATGGTCATTCATAATATAAGGAAAATTAATGACATAACTACTATGTCTCTTCCTTGATAGCAATCATGTGCTATAAAGGTCCCACTAGACCTTTAGTTGATGAAAAACATGTTGAATCTAGTAATATATTTATTGGCACTAGCTCTATTTAGCAGGCATCTTACTGTGCCCCAACTCTATTTTATTACAACTCGTAATTAAATTAATGAAAAGATATGCTTCTCTTATAGATTTATTCTTCCTAAGTTCTATATTAAAGTATAGTCTATGTAGGGGCCGAATAGATTTAATGTCAAATATTTACACAAATTGTAACAGTATTGATTTCGTAAAATTCACTTATTTCTTTCAATTGAGAAAAATAGTAAAATTCAAATATTCCTTTAATTGAGCACATTCGCATATAAATTTATCAACAATAATAAAATTTTATAGAAAAATAAAACAAATACACAATTTAAATTACCTGGTTCTGATGCTAATTCACCTTGCTGCCTTGTTGTTTTGTTGTTTCCTTCCTTCCTGTTGCTTGATGCACTGACCAACACTGCCCAAACCTACTATCCTCCCTGCCAACTACGACAACTACCTAGCTCCAGGATATCATATGGATATCCTGGCCCCCGTGCCCAAAACCTCCAGCAAACCGGTGCTTGTACTGATCCAATCTGACTCCAAAACTCCACTCCTCTCTGCAAATCCAAGAGCCCCCAAAAATCAATCCCCAATCTCCCATAGAATGATCCCCTCATAAACCTCCTTCCCCTCCATATTCCTCCTTCACCGACTTCCCCCTCATTTACTTCCCTACCTACCCATTTATTAACTTATCTTATCCTTTCATAGTTAATGCCCGTTATCCTCTTTATTTATTATTTTATCCCATATTTAATGTCCTATCCCTTCCCGAATACGTAAGCTTAATTTAACAATATAATTTATTATCCCTTTTAAATTTAATACCCAAGTTATTGAATATAATAGGTAGTTGATTAATTAATTAATTAATCAAAATTATAACCTTTAATTAATTAATAAATACTTAATTAATATCATTAGACCAATTGTTGTTTAGTTATTAACATGCTAGGAAAGAATTAATTACTTAATAAATATTTTACTTAATAATCCCTAAGTATATATTCTACTAGGGTTGTTACATACACCCACCCTTCAGGAAACTTCGTCCCGAAGTTAAGGTGTCTTATGGTACAAAGGAAAAGAAACCTAGTTCAGACATTCATAACAAGTAACCGAC